>JALLBI010000271.1:0-13710 GCA_036940125.1 Mediolabrus comicus
AGCAAGGCAATTTGGAAGAGCTTGATGCACATGTATCTCTCCGCTCCGTCTAAAAAGAGATTGGGTTGAAGCAAGTGACATAATTGGCGCACAACGGTGAGTTGCACTTTCCTGGACAATTGCTGCAACAATATTCCCTACATATGTATGCGATCAATAATGCAAATGCTAACAAATCAATTTTAACAACAGAGAGACAACTATCATGTCAGACGATATATCAAATCATAGTGCCGCCAGCAGCAACAGCAGCAGCGGTAGCTTCTCTTTCAAACGCCCCAACTTGAGAACACCATTTAAGAAAAATAGTCATAAGGCCAGGGAGGCGACAAGCGCAGCGAAGAAGCAATCATTGGAAGAATTCCATCAGCAGAGGCGGGAACAACTATTTGATATTGAGGAAAGTCAATCTCAACCTAATTCGCCGGAGTCACAACCAAAGGCTACTGTTCTCAATTCGGACAATGATTTCTTAAGAGCATTACGAGGGTCGGGTAGTGTGGATGCTGAAGATGATAACGACAGCAATACTACTGATTACAAACGACAGCAACAAGAAGCGGGACATATAGCCAATAATCCCTCATTTGGAGAGTCGTCACAGGATAAAGGTGCAATGAATGATGTCCAGACAAAGGCTAATAATGATTTTTTGCAGGCATTACGAGGGGAATCCGATCGACCAGTATCTACACAGCAATCGGTTGCATCTTCGCAATCCTCATCTCGTTCAAAGACAGCAACAACAAAGGCTACTTCTCATTTATCAGCTGCGGATCAAAACTTTTTGGCTAATATGCATGGTGGAGCAGCGGCTGCTCCCTCACCATCTTCGTCACCAAAGAAGCAGTCGCAAGGAGCAACAAAGACAAAGTCTCAACTTTCAGCTGAAGATCAAAGCTTTTTGTCCAATATGCATGGGGCAGCACCAAGGCAGCAGCAGCAGCCACAACAACAAGTTTCCAACAATGCAAGAATGAGTTCATTTTCTGAAACAGACAATAACTTTTTAGCCCAAGTACATGGTGCACAAACCCCGGCAGCGTTGAGGCAACAGGTTTCATCACCCATCTCTCCACCCCGAGCAACATACTTAAGTTCGCCAGAGGAGGGTTCGCCAACAACGAGAAAAACGCAACGGCAACATGAAATAACATCATCAGGATCATCAAAGCGGAGTGGAAATAGTAACAATAATTCTGATTTGGTCAATGCCAATGCAGCTTTTTTGGGTGCATTACATGCCTCTGTGGATGGCGGCGGCGGCGAAGATGAAGGAGGAGGTGGGAATGTAGGTGGACAAAGTAGTGCTGCCGCAGGATCTTTCATCATGGACTCAACTCCAAACGTTCGCCGGAAAAACAAGTTCACAACACCTCAAAGTAGTAGTGATGCCGACGCCGCGTTTCTAATGGGTACTCATTACAAAACCGATCATTCAAGTAGTACGCAAGATTCGGGTACATTTGTTTTCAAGGCACCAACCACCGCCAAGGATCCGAATGCAGCATTTATGATGGCAATAAATACGTCTGCAGATGATGCTCACACCGGGGTAGATTCCATTGAGGGACCGGATTGTGAACTAGATAATACTGATGTTATTACAGGGGAATCGGACGAAGTCGAAGATGAAGATATTGAAGGATTGACGGTGCCGTCTCAGCCCTACATTGAAAAGGTTATGCTTCCAAGACCTTTGTTTTTTGGAAATGTATTACCTACTCGTATCATGGACGAGGCTACACTCGCAGCTTCATCACAAAGGACAGGCAAGGGCCATCGGTCAATGGAAAGCACATCGGACACAGGAGATGAGAAAGATGACTCATCATCTACTGGGTCTAAACCCAGTGTATCTAGCTTCGGTGGGGTTGGAAAGCATCAACTCGAACCAACCATTGCTCCATGTTGTCGCAATTTGGAGGGTGCCATTGAAACTTTTGGATTCGGTATAAACCCATTTGCCAGCGCGGCAGATGATGGACAATTGTCAGATGACGCTGAACCGAATGCCCCCCATCCATATGTATCTCTCTATTCACCCGTATGGGAAGACTGGGCACGTACAGTTCGTGTCAAGGCCCGTCACAAAAAAGCACGGTTAATGAGCAAGGCTAGCGCAAGAAGCTCAACATTAATGAGTACTCGCACAAGTGGGAGGCAGAATTCTGGCAAAATTAATCACCAAAATACCAACTTTCGTCAAACCAACAGAGAAACAGGAACATCTTCTCTGGAGTCAAGTGTCACCTCTCTCACAGCCAGTTTAGATTTTTCTCAAGACGATTCTGAGCAAGTTACGACGTTGTCGCAGCCTCAGGACAAAAGTTTGTTGGATAATAACAGAGATTTCTCTCAAGATCAGTTCTTAAAGTTTGCACGTGCTGGTTTTGCAGACGGCAGTACCGGTGACACATTTGATAGTGGGAGCAGAGGCAAAGTCGATGGAAACGGCGGAAAAACAGCTCCTACTGCATTTATGCCTCCAATGGATAGTAGTGGAACTTTTGTTCAAATGGACTTTGTTGAGGCTGTCAAAAGTGCCGACGATGCGTCTGATGACGATTCTGTGAAAGCGAATGAAGAACGTAAATCTGTTGGTCTAAATGACAATATCAGTGCTGCAGCTGCAATGTTGGCAGGGGAGGGAGTAGATGTGGATGCCGACGACGATGCTCAGGGAGGTGTTGGAACTTCCATGTCCATGGCTGTTGGGGGTGGAGCTAAAGCCGGAAACAAGTATGGGCGTCCATACACCAATTTTGAGCTTACCAATGGGTGCATTCCTCAATTTGGTTGCGATGATCCGTCTCTTCCCCATGAGAGTGATCTTGGTGTATTTCAGACCAAAGAAGAAGAAAAACGCTCCGCTGAAGAGAGACGCGAGAGAAACATAATCGACGACCTTGCCGTCCCTGGTATCATGCCCCACGTGGCCTGTCCTACTCAGTGCACAGATTTGGATGATAGTCAATGTTGGAATGCACGTTTTTCCGGCGGAAAGCTAGGCATCAAGGGTGGTTCAAACACAATGCTGATTTCTCTCGATGGCAGCACTTCAGCTGAAGGCAACTCACCATCAACATTAAAACCGAAGCAGCCAATTGTATATGAAACGAGCAGAGTAGGGTGGTGGAACTTACCAACAGATTTAGACGACGACAGTGGCGCGAAGAATAGCAAGCGAAAGAAATCAAGGAACAAGATTTTTCCTCAAAAGGAAGTATTTCCAGCGTTTGATGACCCTATACCCTTGGATGTACAAACGAAGCTTTGGCCACCTTCACAACTATTACGGGAGAACAACATGTCAAGTACACGTTTGCACCCAGCTACATCTGCGGCGAGGGTTTTACCACACTTGTCTGACCGTCCAGCTTCGATGCGTCACATCCAAATTGACACGACTGCAGTAGGATTTCCAAAGCTTGGAGGGGAAATTGAGCCAATGTTTTGTCGATTAGCCATATACCACTTCGAAATGAAATCCTCGACTACGCCATCAGGGACTTCCATTGCTCCAAACTTATCTCGTTGTGGACCAGTCACGGAAGCATTAAATTTCGATATCGTACAAGACCCCAGTGTGATTAATAGCTGCAAGGACGCTCTTTGGCCGTATGCAAGCGATGCAGAAAGAAATGATATTCTTGAATCCCCAAGCACTGCTGAAGAAACAAATATCCATACTTTGGAAGGTACTACTTGTGGAGTCTTCTCTTTACCCTCGAACCTCAGCTTGTCAAATCTATACGCTGTTCTAATCGTGAATAAAGTTGTTGCTGGTAGCTCAGAAATGGAACATTACTACAAACCCACTCGCCGTGACCCGAAGACTCCGTCTGGAGCTATAGAAGAGCTAGATTTGCAAAAGCTAAGAGAAAACGCAGCCAAATCATCGGAAGAGTTTGGTCAATTCATCACACCCTTTGTATTCGGCATCGTTCCCTTGATGCATATTATAGAGACAGAATCAGCCAAAACCCCTGTTAGTCGAGCCGTTCAGATACCTTTGTTCAAGTTTGTCCAAGGAAGTGGTGTCAAGTCTATCCTAGATCATATTCTAGTGATGCTTCATCCGGGGTAAGTAAAAAAAAGCAAGACTCTCTATCATATGGATTCCATTGTCAGCTTTAATGTGGCTTCGACCTTACTAATCTTGTTTGCAATCTTTAGCTCTGAGCCCAAAATAGCCAAGGCTGCACCATTAACACGAGGTCATGCCTTACTAGTAACCAGGTACTTTGGATATCTTGGCATACACTCCATCATCGATAAGAAAAGTTCTCTTTCGCGTGAGCGACTTGTGGATTTCACTGGCGAGCTTCAAGTAAAATGCCAGGATGAATGTGCTGAAACGAGTACGAAAGATAAATATCCTTGCTTAGGCGAGTCTTACGTGTTACCTCCCTGGAGACCACATTACAAAATTGAACCTACAGTCTTTGGTGGCCGAACTGTGACTCCTTCCGAAAATATAGACGCAGCAGGGAAGGAGGAATTCCATCACCATCACAGTTCATATGCGCAAGAGCTCGCGCCTCTCCCACTTGAGAATTCTGTAGCTGGAGGAAGTATGTCAAGTCATGCAGGCAAATTTGATGGGTTACTCATGCATACTTCGTTTTGCAATGAGTTAATTTGTCAGCCAAAAATACTAAACGGATGCACAAAGGATAGCATAGTTGTCAAGGTTGAAGTTAGGAAGCTAGAATGGTCTGATGCTTTCAATTCTGAAGTTGCTGTGCCTGTTGCCCCGTCCATTCACAATACTCGCCGGGGACCGTGGCTTGTAAAAGAGGCGTTCACATCTTGTACAATGGATGTTACTGACCCTAATTTTATTGATGAGTTCAAAGTAAAGCTGCCATTGATTCTCGGGGAAAATATCCAAGAGAAGTTGGGCCTTTTCTTTTCAGTTTACCACATTAATGTAAAGAGAAGGCAAAGGCGAAGGGCAGGCAGTATTTTGCTGAGAAGAGATACTAGTGATGGCATCGATGATATTCAGCATATTGGAAGCGGATTCTTGCCTTTAATACGTGAAGACAGCTCCACCTGCTTGATTGAGAATGGACAGTATGAAGTTCCAATTACTCTGCGAGCAGTAGAGCTTTGCAATATTAACGCTGGTCACCATAAGAAAACACCAAGTTTTGGTGGTAGCCTGGGCAGGCATATTCAATCGATCTCTAGATCCAGTGATATATTGGATGATGGAGAAGACATTGAAAGCGTGATGGAGAATGCTCATGATTACCCAACCGGGACGCTTGCACTAAGTCAGCTACGATCGCCGTCCAATCAAGAGCAAGATGACATCGATGATAGCGCCACCGCTGGTAGCAAAGATTATGCTAGTGTTACCTCGACATACACACCGCCGAGACGACGACATATGCCCTCGGCCTCAAACCCAGAAGAGCTCCAAACACTTTCTACGAAGCAGACCGAATCTTTCGACGAAAGCTTAGATCAGACATCGAAATCGAAAGGTTTAAGAAATGTGTCCAGCCACGGAAACCTTCAACAGCTTATATCTCAAACAATGTCCATGTCACCAAAGAGTACCTCCGCGAGTTCCACAGATAATGAAATGGTTCTTCATGTAAGTAGTCCCTTTCCCATAGCCATTCTTTCTATTGCCTAGTACCAGGCAGGCAGCACGTCAAATTACTAATCATCACCCTTTTGATCTCATGCCTTAGGTAAATATTCTTGCAATGTCATCAGTGCACCCTCAAAACAAAACTCTGGCGGACTTATTTCAAAGGAAGCCGAAGCTGCCGAGACCTGTTCTTTCTTCTGACTTCTCAGATCAGTATTATGCCCCTTGGGGGAAACAGCGCAATGAAATTTTGTACAGACTTCAACCGGAACGTATTCCACCATTTTATTTTGTTGGAGGTGCCCTGGCAGAAATGGAACGAAAGCTGTTGACTCCAGTAGTAAACTTGTCAAAAAGCTCCAAGTGTTCACCTACTGATGTGATGCCTCACTTGATTCGAGTAGTGCGACAACTATATAGAATTGCTGTGACTGGTACTGGCGAGCCATCGATCTTGTGGGCGAGTCCAGAGTCTCTAATACCGCTGCGTTTGAATGCTTTCGCGGCGCTTCTGCGTGCTATCAGCTCGGTCTCCGACCACATGACCAATGCTGGACTGCGCCAGCTTGACGGGAATTCGAAGTGGAACCTGTTAGCTCTTGGAAAAGTATTATCTATGCTGTTCGATGAGGGGGCGATTTTTGGAGGCGTGCTTGAAGATCCTCCAAAACCATCGGTACCAATCAAGAAGCCGTCTATTATTTCTAAGAGGTCCCAGACTTCAAATCCTGTGTCTGCTAGCGATAGGCCTACACTCATCGCCCGATATTCGTCAGAACCTGACGATGATTCTCCAAAAAGCTTTGATGTAGATGCAATGCTTAAGCCAAATATTTCGGCCAAAGAAGAAGAAGAAGAAGAATTTGCCGAAGACGGGTCTCGCCTTACCTCTCAAAGTTCTGGCTTCAAAGTTGACACTCAGGGCTCATTCATGTCAGCACTAGCAGCGTCATTGGATGAAGATTCATCAAATACCAGTGCAGAAAGTTCTCCCAAACCACCTCTATCAAGACCAGCAGCAAATAGGAGACGTTGGATGACGCTGCCTACGAATGCACTCGCCACAATACAAGAGAGCAACGAGATTGATAGTCGAATCGCATCCGATTCACTTTCGTTGTCTTCTTCTTTGGTGCAACCACCTAGTGGAGACTCACTTGATGCAGAGCTCATTCTCAATAGCGAGAAGAAGAAACCGAGACAGATGAGGGTTCCAGTAGTCGAAAGTGAGCAACAAAAGAATGAAGATTCAATAACTTCGTTTTTGGATCAGCTCTCTTTAGAGGCTGACAATCATAATGGAAGCAAGCAAGACGATGATACGTCTTCTTTGAAGTCAGATAACAAGCATAGACGTGTTCTTACAGATAATGATCAGATTGAAACTGCTGGAACAGCATTCCTGGATGCAATCGGCAAAACGATGGGAATGAATCAAACAAAAGGATTAGGAGGGGAAGAGAACAGAGTTGGATCTGCTCATCATCGGAAGACCAGAAGCCGCTGTTCCATTGACTGGACATTGCCTCCTACTGACGGACTACTAGAAAAAGATCAGCAGATTGAGCAGTTGAACCGCGCCCGTATTGGAGTTGTTGGAGCACAAACAGTAGCTCTGAGTCCACTAGTACCTACAACAGGAGAAGTGTTTACATTTGATCATGTCACTGGGGAAACCGAGGGGGCAGAGGAGTTGAATCGTAACATTGCTGATCATCCCCTGAAGCGGCCGAATAGCGGTGCGAAGCAGCAGCGAGCTGAAGTAGTTACTCTGCCCGACTTTGCCGATCGCATTAGTTCAATGAAAGACGATGACAAGGAGAAACGGTGGTGGCCCTATGTGTATGAAATCATTATTTATCAATGGGTTGCATTGCTAATGGAGCAGACAAAACAAACGAAAAAAGGGCAGAAACCCGACGGTACCCCTTCAACGCCTACTGGACTGTCTCCAATTGTTGTGAAATATCTATCTGTTGCTGCGAAAGCCTCCCGTGGTGCTACTATCAGATGTGCTCCCTACCTGCTCGAAATAATTAAGCAAAGCCTGTGCTGGAGAGTTGACTCAATTTTTCGAGAAAGAAAACAGTTGAAGCCATCATTCGACGAAACTTCATTCGAAAATGCTATTCCGCCACTTGTGACCCTGGATGAGAATATCTTTTCGGCTCTTCAGAAGCTCATTACCTTACTGACAGATGCAAGTCTTGATAGCAGAAACTTTGACAGTTTTGAGTTCCGCAAGATTAGTATTGACGTAAATGACGCAGTTGTCAGGTTTATCCGAGATATGTTTTCGATCCTTGACCCGTCATGTGTGCATAAACTTGCAATGGTTTACTTTGGGAGATTTGTCACAAAGCAGGGCAAACATTGGCATGATCGAGACTCAAAGGTTACTGGGCTGCGATGTTCATGGGAGACAACGAAGTTGCGCCTCAATGCAGTTACACTATTCGTCCGTTTTCCTGAATTTATGAAAATAAATTCGCCCTTGATGGAATCGCTTAAAGCCTGGCCTGATGGATCTTCTGCTGACAATACGAGGCGTTTTTACTCTCATGTTTTCGAGAAGATTAATCGGTTGAGGCTCAACGAGTTTACCTCTGGAGAAGGACCCATGAGCAAAGTAGATATTCCTATTCCTACCATGAAGCCGCACTGGCTTGCAGAAATCTGTGTAGACATTTGCATCCATGCAACGGGTCACGCAGAGCAAAACATACAGTACCGAGCATCGTCACTTTTGTTCGAACTTTTCTGGCGGCACAGTCAGCAGGGAAGAGCAATGGGGAACATATCTGTTGTTGCTAGTGTATTCCTCCCTTTCCTCCCCAAAATACTCACACATGTCAACTATTTATCTACGCTTCCTGCAAAAGGTCAACTCAGGAAGGATCTGCTTCCATGCGCTTTATTTATACTACAAAGTGCCCCTGTTGGTTTAATGAAGGCACTGTGGAGAAAATTAGCAAAACGAGCGGAGGGAAAGACTCAACGGCCGGATAGTGACGATAGATATGGTGGAATTAGTGGAAGTGGTGCAGGATACAAAGAATTGAATGACTGTTCAAGCCATTTTGCAGGCGAGATCGAGATGGACGACGAGCCGGACATATATGACATGCTAGGTTTATTGAATCTTGCTCTAACCACAGTTGAGTATGAAGGTAACATGAAGCAAATGGAAGACAACGAAGACGATGATAACGACTCCAGTGAAAATCCTACTTGGCGAAGGGAATTCTTATTGTCCACCGAAAGCCGCGCGGATACATCTTATTCAATGGGACGGTTCTCAGCTTACAACAGCCGTGGTCAAAGTGAGGTATCAAACTCAGCTGAGCAGGAATCTACCCAAAATTCGCGAAGATGGTATGCACATGATTGCTCTATGATCATCATAAATGTTTGTAGACAAATTGTGAGGGAAACTCTGGGCATGCTTAGACCATCACTTCATTCATCTGACGATGTTGAGGGTGGAAGCGACGTTGGATTTCCGGGGGTTTCTGGCTCAAGGTCTATGAGTGATATTTTCCTTCAACAGACTCCTTACTCGAAATCGTTTGATGAGGAAAATTCTGGCGACGAGGAGGGTGACGTGGGTGAGGAATCAAGGCAGCTACACCGTATTCATAAGCGCCAACTGGAGTCGTTAGCGTTTACTGTGACTGATACAATCATCTTTGTTAGAGCAGTGACTTCAGTATATCTACATGCCTTGACAATGAAACAGAGTGATGTTGCTATTGCAAAGTTGCTCACAGCTGCTGTTGAGATCGTTAAGATATTCGGGATTAAGGTTTTTCTGACAGCGGTAGGAGAAACGCTTCAACATTGGATGCGAGTAACACTTGAGCATTGCGGTGCCAGAAGGGCCGATGTTAGGGTTGAAGGATCCGAATTCCTCAATTTACTCCTTCGTTTAACTTGGGAGGCATATGGGTCCTTCTTTAGACTAAGGCTTCCCATACTCGCAGTTCAAACTGAAGTGATGGAACGCATTGTCGCAAAGGCTGCTACAAAATATAATCTCGAACAACGTCGTCTCGGTTTAGATCCTGTTGTAATGTCGAATGAGAGTGCTGAAGCGAGCTTAACACCACTCTGGAGGACAATTGACCGACTTCACACCCAATCTGCTAGTGGAAACTTGTCATTCAAAAGTGCGTTAGCAAGGCTTGCTGTCTTGATGAAGCAGCTATTCAAGGCCTACCTTGCTGCTCATGCCTTGGCTATAGTTAATCGATCAAAGGGAGGCGCAGATAATGTCCCTCAAACGAATGCTTACGTACAGCGGATGCGTGTATCTGTCCATCGTATAGTTTCCAACGCTGCATCGTTTTCTAAGATGTTTCTTGGAAACCAGGCGACATCGTATCTTTGTACTGTGCAGAATGAAGCTGTGGAGGACTCATTCGTTAAAGCTGCTGATGTTTATTCGTCAACTGAATTACCCTCTCATAGAGTCGCGTGGTTGCAGAAGCTTGCTGAATTTCATAGAATGCGAGGAAGATTCGCTGAGGAGGCAACTTGTCGCTGTTATATATATCATACGTACAAAGAAGCTGCAAGACAACATGAACACATCTGGAGTAGTTCGCCATATCTTCCCTGGGCGAGTTCCGCAGATGGCTCGCACCCTGATGGAGAGGGCGTGTCAGAGTTCGATCCCCAAGATACCGCTAGTGTCACGTCAGGAAGATTTGGTGAAAGAAGCACCTCATTTAGGAAAATATTCTACAGGGCAGTTGACAGCGTTCGTGTACGTTCTGATGACTGGGGTGTTGGTGGTGGAGGAAGATATCTGTTTTTTGGTGTTACCCTCAAATCTGAATTCGACACCGTAAATCCTTGGTACTCTCATACTGAGATGGAGGAGAACATGGTAGCAGAAGCAGAGGTTTCAGGAGATCTTTACCTCAGGGCAGGAATCGTCGAAAGCAGTCGATATGCTTGGAGTCTCGCAACCAATTTTTATTCTGAAACATTCAACTATGCTCGGCTCGCCTACGTGTACAGGAGACTTGCACTGGTAGTGACGTCCCAGGTCCCAGTCATTGATACAAGTAACCAGCTTGATATGTCTTCCCCGATAGGCAGATTTTACAAAGTTTACTTCCACGGAGATGCCCCAGACGACTTACTACACACTCAGGGTTCGGAGGGGTTTATTTATAGGGTGCCTCACAGTGTGCAAATCAAAGAATTCGCAGCTACCCTGGAAAATGCAGTGCGATCTATTCTGCCAAGCAAAACGACTATTGATATGCAAATTGACGATGGCAGCCCAACTGTAGCACAAACCTCTGCATTCGGAAAGCGGTCTAATGCGATTGGAGGAGCACCTAGTGAGCCAATTAGGATCAAAATCACCCCTCTCAGGCCTGTGTTTAAGGTGGAAGATTCTGAAAAGTGTTTCAGAGGGACGCCTGAATGGTTTCAACTGAAAACGGAGCATTACGAAGAAGCTCGCGATGAAGAGAATAGGCATAATTGGAAGTCGCTATCATCTATCCGCAATAGTTCGATAACGTTATCGTCGGGGAACTCTTTTAGCAGTGTAGGATCATCAGCGACGATGGCGAACAGGCGGTCAACCTTTCACTCAAGGTATCGTCATTCGAGATCGCATCAAAACCAGGGAAATGACTTCGACAACGGGCTTAATGCAGATCTTATAGGAGTTGATAGGTTCTACTTCACACAACCAACGAAGAAAGACCCAACTCGTGGTTTTAGGGACTGGCTCAAGGTGCCGAAAGGACGCATTGCTGAGAGAAGTCTTCGAGTTACAGAGCTGCAAGTGTCAAACTGTTTCCCTGCCTGCACTACTCGGCAAAAAATCATTCACCGTGCCGTCTTCACGCAGAGTCCTCTTGAAGCTAGCGTCGAGGCAGTCAGCACATGGTGCTCTGTGCTATTTCGAACTATAATCGCCACGAACGGGCAAGATGTGTTGGGTGGTCAACGCCTAGGTTTAAACGCTGCTGCTGCCAAATTAGTTGCAGACTGTATCCACTTAAGCGGGGTGAAGCAAATCGGTCTAACGTTTCTTTTGATAGACGTTTCAGACGACTCTAATCCTAACCAACGGGACATGTACAGTTCCTATCAAACATTGGAGGAGGAAGAAGTCGAAGAGTTCCAAATAAAGCTTGCACGGATGATTGTGACCTTTTTCGAATTACTGCACCTATTGATTGCACGAAATCGTGATGTCTTGCTTGCCATCGTGCAACTGCGCAAGCGAAGACCACGGGGGGATTCTTCTGTGATTTCAGGAAGCGGATCGCTTCACGAAGGATATGCTTCGACGCCTGCAAAAGGTGGGTTCATGCATACTCCAAGCAGACGACGGCGCCAAGGCAGCGGAACCGGCAGCACGACACCATACTATAATAACCTGCCTGGAAGTGCAGCTGGTCACCATAGCCAAAACATGATGTCAGGTGGTAGTGATCGGACCGACTCAGCTATCGGAGTTCAAAGTGAGCTACAGAGAGGGTTTACTAGTCTACTGAAGGCCTTGTATCCCAAACTTCTAGACACTATCAACAATGAAATCCCTCGCTGGATGCGGCAGTGTTGTCAAGACGGTGGAGGTTACTGGTCATCTGGAATGTATCGAAGGGCAGAAATCCCAATCGGCGATGAATTATTCTTCAATGTTGACAACAGCAACGATGACGACGGCACGCATGCACACAAATCAAGTGACCTATCTTCTGTAGTACCCATGTCAATCATTCGAGGGAATCAATCAAATCACAGAAACCTTTCCCCAAATAACAGTATTGCAGGTAGCATTGCATCAGAAAACGTGATAATTCGCTCAAATAGTTCGGCCTCAGGTTCTGAGCACCCGACGCATACGCACAGCAGGAGTCCGTCTTTAGCGTCAGACCGTGGTGGGATAATTCACCGCAGAAGCCCATCAGTTGCATCAACTCATATATGAGGTGGTGGTAGAATTAGGATTATTTTAGGCAAAATATCAATAAATCAGCTCATCTTCCTCCCCTATTTCTATTACGGCGGCGACCTCCACGACCACCATGCTGCCGTTGCCTCTGATTCAAACGTTCAATGGCACGTTGAAGATTCAGCTGCGCTTGCTGATTTTGCTGTTGTAACTGCTGTATTTGCTGCTGAATAGCTATCATATTGTTATTATGTCCAACATGACCATGACGAGGAGCAATAGCAGCAGCGGCGGCAACTGGAGGCGGATTAGGGTTCTTCAAGAGAGATTCCACATCCACGGATGTCTTCTGTTTCTTGGCAGCCTTCTTTGCGGCCTCTTTCACACGCTTTGCATCCTCCTTCTCAACATCCGCATACAAGGCACACTTTCCACACGATTTATGATTACAATGTGGCTTTTGGCAGAAGTGAGCATATGCAACATTCTTTGGAATTTCCTTTCGACATACATAACACACATATGCTCCACAGGCACAAGTCATCTTATTGCATCCATCACTTTTCATAAATTTCTTTCGGCAAAATGGACGTGGACAGGTCCGAACCAATGCCTACAATCCATCGAACGTACAAAAAAGTTTTTATGGATGAAAGAAGTAAATGCAAGTTAGTGCTTCGCCTCTGGCACACAAGCTACCTGCCCAAAACAAAAGCTTCTCGGATATTGTACAACAAAGAGTCTCACCTGTGTCATTGCCTCCTCAACATTCTTCCGTCCATCCGTCTCCGTTTTAGTTTCAACCTCATCACAAGTAATACCAGGATGTGCCTCATCTCCACACTCGCGACAAGATTTGAAAGAACACTAAAAAGGTAGTGAAGAAAAGGAGAGGATTAGATTTGTGTCGACGAGTTCTCGATATGAATACATGAAAGAGGAAAGAAGAAGAGTTCTTACCTGTGGACAATGAAATGTACGTAATTCTTTCTCGGCAAAGGCAATATAGTTGCATTTTGGACATTTGGAGATGTCTCCAAAATTCTCGATATTAGCAGTGAATCGCATCTCATCATATTTTTTGAGAACCTTGCTGCTTAGTGCCTTACGAAGTTGTCCCTCGTGAAATCCCGAAGTGCATCCGGATGAGTGCATACAAAGTATTTCTAAC
>JALLBI010000272.1:0-14030 GCA_036940125.1 Mediolabrus comicus
CCCAAATGTCACCACCGATGCGTGTGAAGGCTGAAATGGCAATGCAAAATGCAGAAGAATTTATCAAGGAGAAACAACGTTCGGCAATTGCCATGGCAGCTGAACGTGCGATGAATGAGAAGACATCGTCATCATCTGAGAGTGGAAGTGGTGGATGGAAAATGTCAAATAATAACTCTGATACTCCCAATGATAGCGAGTATGAAGCTGCCAAGGCTGCGGCGCAAGAGGCACGTACCATGTCTGCCGGTAAGGGAATGGCAAAAACATCACTATTTAGTGGTGTTAGTGGATTCTTTGGAAGGAAGAGTCCCAATACTTCTGTGGATGCTTCTGCACCTTCATACTCGTCCCATGGGGGTGTTTTGAATAACATCCTTCCCGTGAGGAGGACCAATTCTAGTTCATCGGCCTCAACATTGACTACGACAGTAGAGGGGGAACAACAGTATGAGGGAGCCGTGGACCCAATTCAGCGTGAAAATGATGAGGCAAAGCGTGCCATGGCTGAAAGAGATATGGCAATGTTTCGGGAGAAGCAACTGCAGGAGCAAGAACGTCTTCAGCGTAAGAAAGAAGAGGAGGAGAAACACCAGGTGGAACAGGAACGGTTGCGTCAATTGGAAGAAGAGGCAAAAAGGCGTTCACCGAGGGAAAAGATGCAAGCTGCATTGGACCAATTTGCAGATGTTACACGGACATCAACTGATTATGTATCACAGCTCCGAGCAAAGAGGGCAGAATTGGTCAAGGAACGAAGCGAGGCTGAGAAAACAGAGCGTTTTGCTGCCCAGCAAATATCTTATGCTGAAGCACAGCAAATGCAGGCTGCGGAAGATGAAGACTTTGAAGCTGCCGATCGTCTTGCGTCTGATATTGAGCGTCACACTATGGAAAAGAATAAGCAAACCGAGATTGTGAAGAGTATTGATGATGCTATTACGCATATTGAAAAGCAGAAGGAGGCAGCATCCAAGTCAGTTGTGTCGTGCTTCACTGACATAAATACAAAGTTGAAGGAATTGCAAGCAGAAGTCGATGATCGTAAGAAGGAAGATGAAATACTGGATCAGTTTGCAAAAACTTCAAAGCGCCTCTCGTCGGAGACGGAACGTCTTAGCAATGATTTGAAACACATCGAACGCGATGAATCAGTTCTTGCCGATGAACAGAAAGAGCTGGAAAATCAGATTACTGAACAGACGAAAGAGTTCGATGAGAAACGTACTGAGGCGAGCGAGAAGCTTGAAGTAGTCGATAAAGAGATCGAAGAGCTTCGGAAAAAGTTAGCCGAGGCAGAGGAAAAGGCAGCTAGTCTCAATAAGGAGATTTCATCGTACAATGACTCGATTGAGAGTGTGAGGTCGAAGTACTCGCGTCAATTAGGTCGTCTTGAAAAGAAGGACCGAAGCGTGAAGGAAAGCCGTGCTGAGTGGCAGATTGAGCAAGAATCAATTGAGAAGGCAAAGGCAGCTCACGAGTCTGTGGTTGCAGCCCATTCAGAGGAAATGCTGACACGTGAAAAACTCATCGAAGAAATCAAGGTCGAAATTTCAGCAGCCAGTGATTTCGTGGAGGTTGTGTCTAAGGCATTTGATGCTACTGAGATGAGTGGCGATGACAATGAGGCGTTTGATAGTGAAGTACTGAAGTATGAGGCAGCAGTTGACGAAGCAAAAAACAACGTCGCATCTGCAGAATCAAATATCAAAAATCTTGAAGATGAGATATCAGAAATTGATGTGAGGGTACCAATACTTGAAGCAGAGAAGAAAGTTGCAGCCGCGAAGAGAGACTTCAAGTCTGCAGGGAAGGCGTCGAAAGAAATTAAGGATGCTCTGGCAAGGAAAGAGCAGTGTGAATCTGAGCTATCGGGAGAAGCAATGGAGCGAAAACGGGTTGCAAAGGAAGAGTTACTGCAAGTCACTGCATTATTGGAAGAAAAGAGGTCAATCGCAGCAGAGAAGGGCAAGGAGATGGGATTGAAGCGAATGGACGCATTAAGAGAGAAGATTGCAGATTTGCAATCAATCGTGAAAGAGTTAGGATCTGTATCCGGTGATTCAGACTCGATCAACGTTTCATGTGTCGGCGCATTTGTAATTGACAGTCAAATAAGTGTTCTAGAGGCGGAGGGCTTGGCTCTTGGTGATAAGTATGGCGGCTGGGTTTCTGTCTCTGCATCTGGTGCTGTTGATGATTCATCAGATGCCGCTGACGAGACTAATGACAAGGATGATGCCACGTCTGATACCGCCATTAATGATGATACTTTGCAAAAGTACTCCACGCTAACAACCGAGATTGAAGAATTGGAAGTGAAAATCGAAAAAGCTGCTGCAGATGAAGATTACGATACTGCCACTGATTTGGAAGAAAAGGCCGAAAGTTTAAGGCTCGAAATTAATTCGCTGGGACATTCTCCTGAGAAGATGGCACAGGCTCTTAAAGACAAAGATATGAGTGCCAGTAATGAGGAATCGCCAAAAAACAGCACACTTGATGCAAGTGTTCTTGACAAGTATGCTGCTCTTAAGACGCAAATTGAACAGATAGAAGCTGACATCGAAATTGCTGTCGCAGATGAAAATTTTGAGGTGGCCGCTGAGTTGGAAGAGAAGGTCCAAGTCGCCAAGTCGGAGATTGATTCACTGGGCTTTTCTGTGGATGATTTAGAGCAGGCACTGAAGGATGGTTTATACATTGATCAAGGCCTTGTCGAAGAGGAAGTGCAGCAGGAATCATCGTCTGGAAGCCCACCTAGATCTGACTCTTCGTATGAGGTTGTCGAAAAGGAGGCTTGTAATACAAAAGAAAATGGGTCACCCAGCGACGCTGACAAGGTTGACACGGATGAGAATGACGCTATGGAAGTCCAAAATCCTTCTGAATCTGACGACGCTCAGGTTGTTGAAGAGGAGTAGGGCGATAAAATATAATAATGAGTGTGGTTATTAAGATTAATTGAGTTAACATCATCGGTATCTTCGTCTAAGAGTAATTAAAAGGCAGGAACAGCGAACAAAAAGTGTGTGAGAGGATGTTTGCGAAGTTCACAAATGGCAATTTACGATTCTAAGTTGCTTCAGTAGATATTGAAAAGTTACGTATGCTTTTATCAATCACTCTGTTCAGACAGGGATAACAGTTGTATCTTCATAAGCAAGATCATTGGTTTCTCACACATGGACGAAACTTACGTTGAACTCCCTTACTACTATGAGTTGTGTGCAAAAAAGAAGAAGTGTGAGATAATCTAGTCATGTGGAGGACTGAATGGCCCGAAACAGTGCCAAATACATATGACGGGAAAAGTGAATAGTCCGTTCCAAATTTCTGTTGCGCCACGTTGGAGGGTCATCGATGCATTGAAAAAAGCTTCGTGCCAAATGAGATGTGACGCCTGGTTCAGCGTTCTCAATTAATCAACTTACATTGGTCTCCATCACATTTGGATTTGGAATGCTAATGATTCATACTCCGTATGACAGTACTTTCCTGTCTTTGTTGGAATCATAATAGTTTGTCCACGGCCCACCACTTTTTGTGTAGAAATCCATGGGATATTGATCGTCCAGATCATCAGTACTATCTGTCTTCTCCTCATCTGCCACCCACAAGGCAGCATTATCCACTTCACCAAAAGCAACATACAGCTCAAATGGGCTTAGTACAGGCACACAAAAGTAGTGTCCCCAGTCAATACTCAGCCGTGGACATGCCACTTGAACCCATGCAAAAACTCCATTAGTTCCTGTTGATAACATCTCGAGCTTCTTTGGAAAGATCTCGCTCAACAGTACGATCATCGTTTGAACTCCCCGAGAGTGCAACAAGGATCGGATCCTTGATAATATGGCAGGATTTCCTTGACGTCCTAGGGTGCCAAGAATGATACCCATCGTTTTCCGGTTTGTCAGTGAGTTTGATGAACGTTGTTGCTCTAGAACACTGTTGGCAATGTCAGCCCCATCTTGAACACTGGGTGTTATGCTGTTCCCTCCTCTTCGCAAAATACTTGATATACCTAATGTTTTCCTCACGGTCATTATCGCTTCTCTCCGTATCCTCTTCATTTTTACAGTTTCGTAACGCTCTTCGGTCAAAGTTTTTGAGTATGGATCATAGCGTAATGCGCGTAATGAAGGATTCTGAATCATTGCAGCTTCAAGATGGAACCTTCCATCGGCAAGAAATAGCATAACTCGTTCTCTAACAACTGAGACAACAAATGCTTCTGCTTGGTTAGTCTCTACTACACCTTGATTGGTAGCACTCTGCTTCTTTCTTTCCCGTCTTTCACGTGGAGATAGCAAGGCGTCTTGAAAGTCCATCTGGGCCAAACCAGAAGGTGCTGTGCAGCCCAAAGTTTCGCCAGGAGAGAGTGGCTTAGCTTGGGGTACAATTGCTTGGAATTTAAGTTGAACATCATCTGATGAGGTAGAATTGGCAGCTTCATTGTTGAGCCTCTGTGCTGCTTCAATAACAGCAGAGCGGAACTGAACTGTACCCATGACACATGCTTCTATAATTCTTGCACAATCTGCTGCTCCATTCTTCTGTCGACGTTCCTTCTCTTCTTGTAAAAACGTCATGTGAACACAATCTACCATATGTTGTACATCCACTCTAATCTCAACAAAGACATACAGACAGGGGATGACAGTGCATGTCAATGGCACTAAGCAAGAGTGGCCGTAATGGACGATTAAATCGCACCCAAGTGCTCGTGCTGATAAGTCATCTATGCAACATGCCCCATAGGTGACATCCCCTAGGATAGATAGTGATCGTATAGCCTTTGGACTACTAATGGGAGATTCTTTGCCTTCTCNGGGCAAAGACAGAGTGCAAACACGAGGGATGCACAAATCATGCCAAGAAGGGAGGAGTTTGCACCAAGCACGGGGCAAAGACAGAGTGCAAACACGAGGGATGCACAAATCATGCCAAGAAGGGAGGAGTTTGCATCAAGCACGGGGCAAAGGTTGAACGCAAAAGATGCAGCACTGATGGATGCACAAATCAAGCTCAAAAGGGAGGAGTGTGCAAAAGGCACGGGGCAAAGGTCAAACGATACTAGAGACACAGAAGACAGTCCCACGGAAGAAGCCAATGATGTCACCAGAAAAACATAGCAGGTAAAATAACAACATACAAGTAAGGACTTGTTCTTTTCTTTTCCAACCGCACTGTGCTATGATATGCATAAGCAATGGCCTAATAGACTTACTGAAAATCATTCATGCTAAAAGGTGATTAACTATCTGACATCTATCATTTGAAAGTTTTCTTCTTGCGACGGATTATGCGTGGAGCTGATTTGGTGCTCGGCACGGAAGCCGGTGATGGCTCAGCTTCCTTCGTCATGGTCTTTGATTGATGTTTTATGCTTTTGTATTTTTTTGTAGGAGTGGAGGTGGAGGTGGAGAGTGGAAAAGAAAATAGGCCCGTCTCTATGTCACCGCCGCCCGCCTATTCACCCGCTGTTGATTTGTTGCAATGACAAAAGATAGAAGCACAAAAGATATATCGGAGTTGTTATTAGTAGTAGTACTGTCAATGCCGCCCCGTAAAGCAAAGGCCGGTGGGTCGTCGTCATCTAAAAAGGATGAAATTCAAGTGTCAAAATCTCCGGCGGAGTTCTTTGCAGAGAATCAGTCCATTGCAGGTTTTGATAACCCTGTAAGTTTATGTGGTGTATTTTTGTTTTGCGTATAGTACCATACTTTGACGTGCAAGTTATTCTCACCACACACTCTCTCTCTCATGTTTAGGGGAAATCTCTATACACGACACTTCGTGAATTGATAGAAAACTCACATGCATCCAGTGAGTTTTCTNGGGAAGAGTTCTATCTGGATCAAAGTATGGAGTTAGACAAACGCGTGGTAAATTTGGTTTGGGGGCAAAAATGGCATTGATCTGGTCCAAGAAGAGTACCGGAGTTCCTATCCGTATTAAGACGAGTCATGTCAAGGGTGTACGAGGCGGAGGTGGGGGTAGCGTGTTGAACGATGATGGGAAGAGAAAGATTGGACCCAAAGTGAGCTCGTGTGTGTTAGATATTGATATTTACAAGAACCAACCACGAGTGATTGAGCATTCGCAACAAGACAACAAAGAGCGTTGGATTGGAACTGAAATGCAAGTTCTGGTTTCTGGGAATTGGACGACATACAAATCAAGAGTCGTACAGTATCTTCATCAACTAGCCATCATTACACCGTATGCCAAATTGGAAATGTCTTACTCGAATCGTTCTGATGAAAAGAAGGGTATGAATCTTCAATTTGATCGGAGATCTGAACAGATGCCAGCCCAGGCTCGTGAAGTGAAACACCATCCTAGCAGTGTTAACAATCTCCTTGTACAGCAGCTACTTGAAAGAACTCGTAGTACAACTCTTTTGAAGTTCCTCACATCTGACCTTAGTGGGATTACTACTACTGTAGCGAAGAAACTTATTGAACGCTTAGGAAGTTCATTCGATGAAGACATGGGTCCAGATGAGCTCGATGACAAACAAATCACTCGTTTGGTACAGCTACTTCGAAGTGCTGATGACTTATTCAAGAACCCAGACGGTGGTTGTTTGTCTCCTTTGGGAGAGTACAACCTAAATCTTGGCATTCAGAAAGTTGTTGAACCAGAAATCATTGCCACTGCGAGAGATAAACCAGGAGCCTATGATGGGCACCCGTTTATTGTGGAGGCTGCAGTATCGCTGGGTGGGAAAGATGCCAAGGAAGGCATCACTGTTGTGAGATTTGCAAATCGTATCCCACTTCTGTTTGAGGGCGGTGCTGATGTGGCAACACGAGTGGCTAATAGCAAAATCAAATGGTCGACCTACAAAATTGATCATAAGAGAGATAAGATCGGCGTCTTTGTGTCGATTGTTTCCACCAAGGTCCCGTTCAAAGGGACTGGGAAAGAGTACATTGGAGATGATATCACAGAGATTCAGCAGAGTGTCAAGAGGGCACTACAAAGCTGTTGTCAACAACTGCGCGCCCATTTGGCAAAACGTCGCGCTTTGCGCGATGTGAAGGAACGTAAATCAAGATTGCTCAAATACATACCAGATGTTAGCAGATCTCTGTTTGGTATCCTCGAGGGGATGCAAAAGCGCAAACTTGAGGAATCCGATGGCGTAGTGCGAGATGCTTCTCCGAGGAAAAGGGCAGCTGATTGGAGCCCTATGAAACGACACAAGACCGCTGAAAGTGAAGGGCACGTAACGTCTATTCTTAATCGCATGTCAAAGGGAGAGCTTAGTGAAGAGGTATTCGGACGTCATCTAAAGGAAGCGGTTGAAATCAATGCAGATGCAGTTTTTGGTGATAGTAATGACAATGGAGGTACAAGCAAGGGTGGATCTAAGTCAAAGAAGGAAGACAGCGATGATAGACAACCACTCTTCCTTGTTCCCATTTATGACGAACCAAAATCTGGAAGCACGGTAATTCGTCACCCTCTCTTTGACTTTTACCCCACCAATTTTATACATTAGGGTGTCACCCTCACCCAAAACGATGATGAAGAAAGATACATAGTATATAAATAAGAACAATCGTATCATTTTACTTCTATAATCTGTACCCAACTTGCCTACAGCTCTTGCAAATAGAGCGAAGCGCTAAATCATCATCTAATCTATAGCCTTCCCTGTTGCATCTGAAATGCATAGTATCTCTTTGCAAATTCTCTATTGTCACTTTTCACTTCAATCGACGCAGCCTGTTTTGCTCTTAGGGTGGCAGTGAGATCATCTTTATCCAAATGCCCACCTCTATAATACATCCATACGATATTCATCGCTTCTTCATCACCCGCTTTTGCCGCAGTCATCACGAGACTTTTAGCATATTCTTCATCGATTCCATGACATTGGTAACTCGCTCCAAGTTCAACACAAGAATTGATATTGCCACGCCTTGCGCCCTCTTTCAAGTACTGTGACTTCAACGTTGGGTTGGCTGTGTTGTAATATGAAAGACGATCGGCAGCCTCTGGACTTCCAAGGTCATAGGAACGCTTGTAAAGTTTCATCGCCTTTTTCTTGTTTTTCTTCAAACCTTCAGCACCATCAATCAAGTAGCCACCAAGTTGATTCATAGCAACGGGATCATTAAACCTGTCTACCCTGACTTGCAGTCTCTTCACGTTTTCCGATACATTCAGAGGTCGCTCGGAGCGACAGAAGGCGCATGGTGTATCTTGGATTGCAGTCAGTTGGAACTCAATTAGTTCCACATTCGCACTGGGCTGAGACTGAGTCATATTCTCTAATAAAGATTTGTCAATCGCGGCACGCTTTGTTGCAATGGTGCAACCGCGGCATACAATTTTTCCACAACATGACTCATACATTGATTGCTCTGCTTCGAGAGGGAGAGGCAACATGCAGATTGGACACTCAGCCCTGGAGTCAATTGGCTGCAAGATTGACAGTGGACGATGATCGGCAACGGGCTCGCTCATGGTGTTGTATTATAAGATGATAGTTGTGCTCAACTCTTTTGATAGGTAGCTGACTTCGTGAAATGAAACATGCCGATGCGATGGCCCTGCACCCTGCACGCTGCACGTATGGTACTACATATACTTGCACGGTGCATTTTGCACGAGTGTACACAGGTGCACGTTGCAAGTATATATGTACTAATTCCTGTGCATAATATCGCTGAAATAATCGCCGGTTTGTATTTTGCACTGTATTCTGCAGCTGTATTCTGCACTGGAATGAGTATGTACTACTAATGAGGTACAACCCGAAACCTACCTACGCATTATTTCATCCTCCTTCAATTTTCAATTTCAAAGCAAAAAAGTGCATTGTTCATTGTGTTGGTGTTGGTGGGTGGTGTAAATGCATGGATAGTAACACTTGAGACGCTGCGTTCACGACGCCAGTAATATAATGAAAAAAGGATTCCTCTTGGCCGATAACAAAGAGGAGAAGAAGCGGACACAAAAACGTATTGTAGCCGATGGCAGCAACCTGTCTAGTGCTCCCAAAAAAGATACTAGATGCATCAAAACAAAGAAACCACCGCAGACCGCTGGCTCTGGTGCTGGATCGCTGTCTATGAAAAGTGGATTTTTACTTCAATCGGCGTCGCGTAGAAAATGCAATCAAAGTGAAGAACGTAAGATAGACAACAAAGCTACAAATCAGCAATGCACCGCACACAACAAAAGACGAAATGATTCCGCTACACCATCGACAGCATTGCTTGAGTTTGAGGATTCTTTGGACAAATCTGATGATGGTAACATACATACCAATAGGGATATTGTTCCTACGCCGTCACTCATCGTCGCTACTGATGCAGAAGAATCAAAATGCAGTCACAGCGATCGTCCACCTCTAATTGTAGAAACTGATGGTAGACCCATTGAAGAGATATCGAAAACGATAGTGTGTGAAGAAGATCCAGAAAATGGTGATAACAATGCTGATTGCAAAAATCAAGGGAATAATATATCTGCTGACACTACAGCTGACACGAAAGATGCTTTTGCATTTGCCAATGAAGTATCCAAGTTTCTCTCCAGACTACGTCGTGCACTAAAATCTTCAAACCAATCAAAAAAGAGAGACAAAGGATCTACAATTGGAATAAAGCCTTCGTTGAACAGAATTTGTGCACAGTTCCATCTATTGAAAAGGGATTACTCCTAAGACAGTATTGGACTTTGATACTCCAAGACATAGCATCTGCTTCTCAATTGGGACAGAAAAAGAAGCACAGCCGGTCAACCAATGCAGTCTCTTCCCAATTAGCACTTGGTATAGGAGTTTTAGAGTTTTGTACGCCTTTTGGACTTGCTCTAGAAAGCATTGCAGACTATCTATCACACTTGGCGAATTCAATCATTGTCCAGCAAGACCAAAACGCAAAACAATGCAAAATAGATGCTACGGGGGGAATTTTATTATTACGTTGTCACTTTTGCTGCATTAGTAAGGCCTTGAAAGACAACAATACATGCAGCAAAGAACAACCAGTGACAAACTCGACGTATACATTCCAGCGTATTGAGACAGACACTCTCATGATGCTCAACAAAATAGCACTTCCGTTACAATCAATCATCTTGGATGGACAGAAACGAACAATTCTATCTACAATCGCTGCTGATGCTTTGTTTGAATTGATTGAAATATTCGCAAGGGTTTGTGCCCTTCGTTGCGACACATCCATTGCGTCACCTCACAATATAATATGGAAAGATATCGTGCTGCCGTGTATGGAGAAAGTAATAGACATGAAACGCCATTGGCTGACACAAAAAGAAGCTGACATTTCTGTATTGCGATATCATTGTTCTGCCGCAATCATGAATGAATGGCTGAATAAATCACGATATTTCATCGACTGTTTGGCTGAGCCAATGTCTCCTGACGCATATCGGCAGTTGATCTTGATTTTCTCTGGGGTCAAGTATCAATACCCTGATGCTTCAGAGTTAGCATGGGTGAGAATTGGAGGCGTTGCGCAGAGCCTCTGTCAGCACGAAGGATTAATGGCAGAAGGTAAAAAGTTGGAAGCAGCTGATTTTCTTCTTGCCATCTCCAGCGATAGCTCTTCGAAGTTGGATCTGGGTGAGAATATGATTCTGGTTACAGCATTTGTGTCACTATTTGCGAAGAATGACAAAGCTTTTCGTGTACTGTCAAATGGTGAAGAATCTCAAAACGAGTTGATCTCCCATCTTCTGGATACACTTCAAATATACTCACAAAATGAAGAGGCGCAAGGAGAGAGATCTGAGGCAAGAGAGTTAGTAAGAGCGGTAGAGGTGATACGTGAGTTTAATAAATAACATTTGTTAACATACATTCGTCCTTATGACAATGTATCTAATGCTTTTTTCATTCCAATTCTATATTCTACTGCCATCCTTTCGTCACTATTTGTTATTCCACTGTTCAAGAGTTCTTGGTCTTCCTGGAATGTTGTTGCCTTTAATGCCTCCAACGCTCGTGTTTGATCATCAGCGGTAAGCGTGGTCAATGATCTGATTCGTCCTGTCAACTTCTTTGCCACGATTTTGTAAGCCTCTGCTACTTCGCCCTTCTCTTTGCTGCCACCACCATCCAAGAAGCCATAGTCTTGAATGAATCTATCATTCCCCTCGACACTTCCACCATATGAAATGTTGATTGCATCTCCTGCCTTTACATCTACACCAGCCACAACTTTAAGAGCCGCTCCATTCACGGCCCTTCCAGTTAAGATATGCGNTCGTGGATTATTACATCTCGTGCTCTAACCGTGCAAGGAGAACACGAGATGTAATAATCCACGATGCCCATTTGAGATGAGACTCTGTTGCCACTTCTTCTTCCGACCATCGGTATAAATTTGACGACATTTGAGCCATGGGCTCGACATCTCGCTCATAACGTAGATGGACCAATTCCCTTCTTGATAATGTCTCCTCAACAATCAAAGGACTTTGTAGCATCTCAAGCGCATTATCTGAGAAGAAATCAGTTGAACCGAGGCAGTCATCGGACATATACTCCGGAAGCATAGCAAAGTAGTCACCTCTTTCTTTGTCCGCAGGAGGACCGTCACTATTACTTTTCCATGTACAATACTTTTGAAGAAGTGAAGTCGCTGGAAGAGTTGGATCGGAGTTTTCTCTCCCAAGATCAATCGCCATCTCGTATGGGATTTCAATGATTGCCTCTCCTTTGGGAATGTCACGAAGAGCAATTACTCCACGTAGTTGTATGATATCCTTGTCAGTTGGGCCAATTTGTAATGGAAAGTAGCCTAATCCTACTCGCTTTAGATTTGCAGCGGCTCCATTGCGCTCAAGATAATTATAGAATTTCAGTGCAGCGTTGGACCTATCGATAGTGCCTTCCGCAGTTGTTGCTTTCGCAGACGATTTTGATGATGCAAATCCTTTCAGACCACCTGACGAAGAGGTGGATTTCTTCTTTTTTGTTTTCGCTTTAGCCATGAACAACGCAGATGTTGTTGATGGCACGTTTGTGCATGATGATGCCACGCCAGACGTCGGATGGACAAAAGCGTCGGTTACCGGGCTACACCATACTGTCAGAAGCAAACATATGATTATATTATTCTTCATGCTGGGCACAGTAGACATCCTCTAGCCGTTGTCTTCGCTACTATCAACTATCACTACTAACTCTCAAATCACTTTTTGTGTGATGTGTGAGCGAGGGCGGGCGGGAGGCGAGGAGGAAGAGCGAGAAATGGTCTGTCCGGTCAGACTTTTGCTGACCAACTCAACCACCGGGAGCCTACAAGTACTCATCATCATCATCATTTGTCATCCTTCGTCAACATCATTCAACAACTCAATCATCCACTACTGGAAGGCTACACCTGTAGCAAGCCAGGATTCTCTTGTACCTACTAACACTAACATTATAATATGCTTTTGGCAACTTTCTCTTCACAGTACTACTTTACCACTTGGCCTTCTTCTCGCCACCTTCATTGTTGTCGGGATCAATGGAATGGTGGAATATGAATGATTTCTCATGGTTTGCCGTACCTGCCTCGCATGTAGTATCCTTGAACCACGCTGCAGCATCATTGAATCGTGCAATCAATTGGCAAATCATGAATGCCTCCCTCTTCGCTATCATAGGTCTCACCTTCTCTTTTGTACCGTACGGATTGCCTCCAGGCTTGATGAAGAAATCATATTGTTTTGCAATATCCTTCGGCGGCTCCATTAGCAATGTCTTGTCACATTTCAAGAAATCCGAGTCTAAGCGATACTTGCCAATGAACCACTTCCCCAGCCAATAATTCTGACAATAATGTAAAGTATACGGTAATTTGTCCTCATAATCCTTCATTACAGAATACTCACACACTTCATCATCCTTCAGCTCATCTATCAGTGCCCATCCTTCACCATCACCAATACCCGTCGCCGAGACCATGAATGATTCTGCGAGAGTATGTGGAAGGTTGGCATGTGCCGCCCCAAGTGACCACCCATACATTTCTCCCAACAAATGTTTGTAAACATGATGAACATTGGGTACTAGCTCACACCATGCACTTACAATTGACCACAT
Source organism: Mediolabrus comicus (assembly GCA_036940125.1). Classification (NCBI taxonomy): domain Eukaryota; phylum Bacillariophyta; class Thalassiosirophyceae; order Thalassiosirales; family Thalassiosiraceae; genus Mediolabrus; species Mediolabrus comicus. The sequence goes on from JALLBI010000272.1 coordinate 13,088, forward strand.
ATCTTTCCCTGTAGCCATGTAGGGAGGCCCGCCTGGGTAATTATTGTGCTGTTCTTCGCTTGACACTTTCAACGCATTGGAATCTGTATGATTGCTAAAGACGTAGTTTAAATCTTGTTGAAATGGTCCAGCCCCAAATGCATAGAGGGAAGCCCAAGGTTGTCCATGCATCACTTTTTTAACCTTTGGTGGGCCTCTTTTTGAGCGATGGATCATTACATTCGACTTGGTGAAGTCATAGGTTAGAGGACGTAGCAAGATCATATCTGGATCTAAAATCATAATGATGGAATTTTTCAATTTGTCATTATTCTCGTCATACTTTAGCCAATGAGTCATCCAATGCTGCACACCAAATGGTTTGTTGTAGTACTTGTAATTGTCCCCACTAATTTTGGTAAAGTCTGGTGTAAAATGGACATGAAAATTGGGTGACAACTTCTTTATAACGTTCTCATGAAATTCGGTCAGTTGCTCCTTCTCATTGTCTTTACAGCCCGATGCGATACGGATTACATTTCCAGGTTGATTAACTTTGTGAGCGAAGAAGAATAGCATGAATGATTGCCAGTTTTGTGATTGTGAGCATGACGTTGAGAAAGTTAGGTAGTGATCAGGAAATTCTTCGTCGGTCACCCCGGCGTCGAGGATAGCATTGGTATTATCTGATGTATCTCTGAGATACTGCTGTTGAGCGGTAGCTTGAGTTGCAGTGGTGCCTGCTGCTGTACCCTTGTTGGCAGCTGGGAGGTACACACCAAAAAACACACCAAGCCACGCGATGATGATGACAAAAATTAGTAAGGCAAAGATGCTTTCTGGCCGAAATGATGGCTTGCTGGAAGGGTTACGGCCAGCTCGGCCGACCCGACGAGCTTGCTGACGTTGAGGTAGAGGCATTATGAAGTGTAGAGGGTAGGGATGGGTGGCTACAGAGGCTATG
>JALLBI010000273.1:0-14392 GCA_036940125.1 Mediolabrus comicus
ATGCTTTGCTGGCAAATGATGAGGAAGAGTGAGAAAGGTGAGAAGGAAGAATTTCTGAGAGTGATGGCCAGGCGAAAATGCACCCTCAGTGAATTCAATTCTGCAGGGTAATAAAAATTTCCAGTTTCACTTGTGAATAAGATAGTGGTATTATTTATTTTTTATTTGGGGGGTCCCACTTTACCTGTCTTCGTCTTCTCGTCACTTTACCAAAAATTCTGCTCAAAGTGCTGCGTTCCATGACGCCACGATTCCTTCCTCATTTGTTGAGGGCGAATCATACAACGTACAACGTAATAGCATCAACAACGTTGATGTCGATGGGTCATAGTCCATCTCTTTAGACTGTTCGGTTAATCAACAACATCGTCGTATACTTTCGGGCAGATTCAATCAGAACAAAAATCGACGGCAGAATAAATCAACTCCGGCTGCTGCAATAAAAATTCTCCTATCAATCAACACCTTCACAACTACTAGCATGCGTGTATTCCTCCCAGCGGCTCTCCGAGATCAACAACAATCATCATCGCACCAACAACATCAAGCTGTCTACTCGCCGTCGACCTCGTCAGTGGACACGGCGCTAGTTTGTAATAAATCGAATAAAAAGAAGGCGGCGGCTTCCAATAATCATCACGAGGCGGCGGTGCACGATAGTAACTATCGAAATCTTGACGGCATCAACGAAGAGGAGGAGGCCGACGAATTATTATCATTAGATTTCTCGCTCACCGAAAAGGAGGGAGGCGTCGACAGCAATAACAGCAAAGATTGTGGCGGTAGTGAAGAGGAGGTGAAGAAGCAACCGGCCCGGCCTTCGTCATTATTGTCTTCATCATCGAAATTATCTCCTCGGGCATCACAATCTAATCTTTCCAAGGACGACAATAATAATAAGGTCTCCTCTACTAAAAAGCCTCTTTTCGACGAACGTAAAGTTGCAGCAAAGAGAGAGCAGCCATCATCACACGAAGAGGCAGGCGACAATCAATATTATTATCTTCAGCCGAAACATCAACCACGCCAACAGCAGCAAGTTGTTCCATTACAGGCAAAGAAGAAGCCACGACTTCAACAACAGCATCATCGTCAACAGCAGCAACAGCAACCAGAATTTGTGTCATCGTTCAAGAGCTCCGAGGAAGACAGAGAAGAGCAATCAAGAATAATGGGGGGTGGAGGAAAATTAATATCATCATCTTCTGGAGGAGCCCCGCCGCCTTCTTCTTCCTCCTCCTCCTCTATCCGTCATCATGCTACTAGTAGTAGTAGTATTGAGGGGAGGAGCTCCTTCGATCATTCGAATACAGCCGTGGTGCAATCCGCTGCGGTAAGGGGGGGTAGTGTTAGAAGGGAAGACTCTTCGACTGCTGCCTCCTCATTAATTGTGCCATCAGGTACGGTTGCTAATACGTCTGCGGCAGCAACAGTTGCTGCTGCTGCTGCTGCATCCATGCCATCATATCAACGTGGGTAAGTTTCATTATGGGAAGATGGGGTTGCTCCACCCATAAGTCTCTTCGTTTCATATCCTTTTGCCTTATCATCGCCTCTCACTAATCTATTCTGTCTCTACCATTTGTTTCTAATTTATCTCTTTATGCATAGACCAAACGTTGCCGCTGCATCTGCATCCTTCCCTCAACCACACGACGACGATAACGAAGACAGTCCTGATGAGTGGAATGACAACAATAACGGTAGTGACAAACGACAGATCTTCATACATCCCATCAACCATAATAACAACAACCGTAGGGGAGGGTACAAGACATCATCATCTCCACGTTCGTACTCTTCTTCTTCTGCTGTTGCTGCGGCAGCTGCTCCGACTCCACTCCTCAATCATCCAATACCAGGAAGTGTAGATGATCCGGCCACAGTGTCTAAATCAGACATTATTTATCTCCCTTCTTCTTCATCTTCCCATCCTGAGGACGATCATGGCAGCAGAGACGGCGCAGTATTATACGAGGATAATTCCATCCTAGCTCAATTTGCACGTGTCATCCGCACGCACAATCCACCGCTAGAAATGGTAGAAATGGATGGTGATGGAAATTGTTTATTCCGTGCCATATCTCTCCAAGTCTATGGTGATCAAGGCATGCATGCCGAAGTTCGTAAAAATTGCTTGGACTTTATGGAACGTGACGTTAGTCACTTTCAAGACTTTGTGGCCGATGAAGACTTTCATGACTATATCGTACGGAAGCGTCGAATTGGTGTTCACGGTAATCATACCGAAATTCAAGCCATGAGTGAATTGTACAATCGAAGTATTGAGGTGTTTGTCCCGTCCAAGGGCATTACCCCGATCAATATCTTTCATGAAGAGTATTACAAAAATAATGATGCCGATCCGCCCATCCGACTTTTATACATGGATGGTAATCATTACAATGCATTGATTGATCCTCTTATTCCAACGGCAGGTTTAGGACTTGGATTGCCTGGTCTACAACCCGGCCTTGCTGACAAACTACAAATGGACCAGGCGAAACAAGCTAGTGATGAAACTGCTCTGAAAGAAAAGATGGAATTAGCGTTGAAAGAGAGCAACCGAGCCCAGAAGGAGTTAGAAGAACGTGAAATGAAGGAAGTGCTGGCCAAGAGTGCCTTGTCGATGGATGATGCGTATCAAAAGAAGGCGTTGTATCTGTCAGAAATTGAGGCTGCCGACTTTGACTTGGAACAGGCGGTACGTACCATAGTTCTTTTGTTTCCTTCACTGTACGTCATATCTTATGTGTTTGTCTCATGCATATCTACCTCATATTGCCCCGATTTCACTCTCTTAGGTATTGGCAAGTTCTCTCGAATCTTATAGGAATGCAGAGGAGCGGAAACCATCGTCGCGAAGGCTGGAGAGCAGTAGAAGAAATCGATACAATTCTTCTCCTCGTGGCCAAAGGTCAACGTCCAACTCGGTGAGTAATAATGCACAGACAAATGGTTTCAACATTCTTTCTTTTTGCTAATACTTTCTCTATCCGTCTATACAATTTTGTTATGCAGCCCATCCGAGGTAACTCGCCTTNGGATGATGCAGCGGCGGCGGCGGCTGCTACTGCATCATCCACTGTGGCATCATCATACTCGCGGTCGTCTCCAATACCACACGCAGCCAGTGCTGCCAGTGCTAGCGGTGGCATTGCATCGACATCATCGGATGAGTATCCTGCCTCCGTTCAAGAATTAGTCATGAATGGGTTTGAACTGCAGAAGGTGTTGCGCGCCTATGACTTGATTGGGGATAATTTTGATGATTTGCTTTCGTTTCTACTCTCTCAATCGTCTTGACGGCAAGATAGGAAGAGGTAGAGGAGAGTATATTTGATAGAGCTTTTGCAAACATTATTGTTCAAAGTTAGGGAAATGAAATAAAAGGGGGGTTGATATTACTATGTAATAATTATTCCAGCAACTATGCTATCTACTAGTCTTCTTATCGTTAGGAGAATTCATTCATAGCAAACCAGATCAAATGCCCTCTCCAACAGAGAACTATATTGTTTCACTTGTCGTTTCCTCAGCTTTGTTTTGAATCACGGCAATAAGCTGCATCTTCAATTTTTCCATTTGTGCTTCCACTTCTCTCACCCGAGCATCTTTACGTGCAATTTCATCCTTTAAGCGTTGATTATCCATCTGAAGCTCCTCAATGATAGTATCCGTCTTACGGTCAGTAGCGATTATATTTCGAAGGGTAGCCTCGTTCTTGCGAGTTTGGTTGGCAATCATTTGATTTTGGTTGCCAATCATTTCCTTGCTGATACGTAGTTGAGTTTTCAATGTTTGGTTTGCCATCTGGAGTTCGATGATTTCTTGCTTAAAAGTTTCCGCACCACTGGCAATTGCCTCGTTCATCCGTTGTTGATTGCTTATGGTTTGTTCCAATTCCCTACAGCGATTTTCATAGTGCCTCTCGCTCGCTTGGCTAGCAGCAGCCGACTGTTGTTGTTGTTGCTGTTGCTGCTCCTGCTGCTGCTGGTGGTGGTGGTGTTGGTGTTGTTGCTGCTGCTCATGTTGCTGCAGTGAGTTTTGTCGAAGTGTATTCAAATGATCGATCGATTTCCCTGTTCTCGTTGTACCAGTTGGAGGAGTGTTTCGTCGAAGTGTATTCAAATTGTCGATTGTTTTCCCTGTTCTTGTGGCATGAGGAGAACGATTATGATTTGCTCCTAATTGTTGCTGCTGATGTGGCACATTGATTGCTGCCTGCGTGGTAGGATGCATTGCCCGTCCAGCTGTCTGGGCGAATGCTGCACGTTGAGCAGCATTATTATCGTAATCATTCCATCCTGCCGATAGTCGAGCCACAACATCTTGACGTTCAACACTGGTTTCTTCTTGAGGGGTATTACCTAATGCTACATCGACTATTGCCTCTGCCTCAGCCTTCCTCTTCTGACCACTGTTTCTGTGAATAACTTCTACTCCTCCTTGCCGAGGTGGGAGAAGTTTCATATGTGTATCTCGGCCATTTTTCACCTCAAGTGTATATTTGTCAACACGAATTACCTTCTTTCCACCAGCCTGAGCGACCGCTCTTGTTCCATAGTCAAATCTTGTGAGATCACTGCTGTCAATATCTTTGATTTGATGATCTAGCTCGATGTCATGAACACCAAATTCTTTCACTGCCTTGGTGAGTGTTGTCCGATTGCCATATTTGTTCAAATGATGTTCGTAGAATGTCTTGACGAAGGTACCAACGAGAGCTATTAGATTTTCTTCGTGGATCGCCCCGTTGGTTTGCTCAGCGAATGCAATTGCCTGCTTTGTTGGGTTGAGGGGGAATTGTCCTCCAATATCATCAATGATAATCGTGAGACCTTGGCAAAACATACTCCCCGTATTGGCCAAGTTGAGATATCCTCTTCCATCCTTATCACTCTTTATTAATCGACCAGACTCACGGCTATAAAAATATAAGGAACCTTCACTCCCCTGCAACTTATCATTGATACGGATTCTATCAAATCCAGCCAGAACTCGCAACTTGTATGATCCAGGATCCGACTCTGGCTTGTATTCATGCCAATACGACGAATGATTCATCAACAATGATACAGATGAAAATTCTACCAATCGTTTCTGCCAATAATCGAATGGAACTTGACCCCGACCAATACGGAAGTCAAATGATGAAGGGACATGTAAGTAGAATCGGGAGAGAGATTTCTGAAGATCTTTTAATAACTCGTGACATTTGTTCTCCACCGTTTCATTATGACCATAGTCTATCCGGTCCAAAATCAATGTAAAGACATTGTCATCTGAACCAAACGTTTCACCAAAACATATATTATGAAAGTGTTTGGATAGACGATCAATCCCTCTTTCTAATGAATTCCCTCCACCATAACGCCTTATACAATCTGCAATCTCATGTTGTCGAGGATTAGATAGAAGGTTGGTAATATCACGTTTGCCACCATCGTTGGATATAGGGAATGTAAATGCGGGGAGGCAGCATCCCTCCTCTCTTTGTAACGATTCTGCAATTAATCCCAGTTCAATCACTCCCTCTCCCTCTTCACCACCCTCACCCTCTGTAAGTCTTCGTTTGACCAAACAAAAGGTCAAATCAGAACAAGTTGCAGCACCCTGCTTTAATCCTACTCCATTCTCCCCAATATGGACTGACCCTGAATGAGTTTTAGATGAATTATAAACCTCTAGTATATTCTGGAGTGGACGTATCGGTTTGTATGAGTTGTTCGTAATTACAATCCCTGTAGTAGTAGTGGCGGTGGTGACGGCTGTTGACGACGTAACGTTGGAAGGAAGTGCAGAGTTGAGAAAGTCTGACCCTAACGCTCTGACAGATTGGATATTGTTATCTGTTTGACGATCTGGAGAGACATGAACTCGTCCAACAAACTCATCATCCCTATCTGCATCTGCATCTGCAGCATTATCACAATCTCGATTATTCTTAGTAACCACAATTGCAGCATCCAACGAATTGTCAATTAAATCCATCAGTGCCAATAATTTCGAATTAAAATTGCGTTTCCATGACTTCCAAAGGCCCTTGCCGTTGACTTTTGTTAGTGGCTGATGTATTTGTGTTTGTGGATACTCTTGAGCTGCCGCCGCCATTGCTGCTCCTTCTTCTGCTGAACGTTGCTCCTGCTGCTGCTCACCATCACTGCTGCTTGCTTGCTGTTGGTCGCCACCATTCAATAATTCGCTGCTGCTGCTGCCGCCGCTGCCATCGCGATGGATAGAGGAAGAAGTAATTTCATCGACGACCACTTCTTGTCCTCCCTCTACGGTTGTTGCTCCTCCGTTGACCACCGCCGCTGCTGAAAAGGAGCTGCCACCAGAAGACTGATGGAGACGATGGCCACCATTATCACCGGTAATAATGTCGTCGGCGGCAACGATGCTAAAGCGGGGCATACTTACTGAGATGGTGTGCACTATCCTTCTTCCCCAACATTCCCACATGTGTTTGGATGGAGTTGTGGTGTGTTTGTGGTTCGCGGAATTTTTGCTCATTCGCGGAAAAACTGCTTCTTCCTCAACACTCGCGAGAGCTAGCAACAGAGAAGCTCATTAGATCTTCTTGCTACCATATGTATTAGTTGAAGGCAGGCTACGCTAACAAATTAGAGTCAGGAGAGATTGAGTAACGCTGACGATTGTGTGTAGTAGTGCACTTCTTCTTTGCGGCGGATATCATTTTACTTTTTTGATGTGAACAATAGGCATTCGCATGGGTAATATTTTGATGAGCACAGACGGAAAATTATTGTTGTGTTGTGCATCCTTCGGCATAACAGTTATAACTGCGTCTACTTTTTCATGATGAGTGCAGAAAGTAAGAAATTGTCAGACGACACAACAATGATAACGATGTGTTGTGCATCTTGTGGCATCGCAGAGGGTGATGACATCAAATTGAAGGACTGCGATCGCGGCTGCGGTCTCGTGAAATATTGTAGCGAAGAATGTAACGAATTGGATCGACTAGAGCATGATGTAGAGTGCAAGAAGAAGAAGCAAGAAATACGTGAAAAAGAATTGTTCGAACAGCCAGATGAAAGCCACTGGGGCGAGTGCCCAATTTGTTGCTTGCCTCTGCCCATCGATGTGAGCAACGTGTTCATGACATGCTGCAGCAAAATAATCTGCATGGGATGTGAACATGACAATACCAAGCGTGAGATTGAAGCGGGACTGGAGCGAAGATGTGCATTTTGTCGAGAGCCAATGCCAAAATCGGATGAAGAAGCCATTAAGAATTTAAGGAAAAGCATCAAGAGAAATGATCCTTCTGCGATGAGGGAAGTGGGTAAGATACGCCGCCGTGAAGGGGATTATGAAACTGCATTAAAATATTTCACAAAGGCGGCTGTATTGGGTGATGCAGATGCGCATTGTAACTTATCAGTTATGTATATTAATGGTCATGGTGTAGAGAAGGACGAGAAGAAGAGAATCTATCATTTGGAAGAGGCAGCCATTGGTGGTCATCCCGATGCTAGACACTATCTTGGAGCTGTAGAGGTGAAAAATGGTAGGGTTGAGAGAGCAAGGAAACATTGGATCATTGCTGCCAACCTCGGTTATGAAAAGTCACTGAAAAGACTCAAGGAACTTTATGCAGATGGACATGCAAGCAAAGAGGATTATGCCAATGCTCTTCGTGCATATCAGACCGCTGTCGATGCAACAAAAAGTGCAGAGAGGGAGAAAGTAGAAAAGGCCATAAAGAGCGGAGAAATAAGTATTGCATTCAAAACTAGGCAATCTTGATAAGCGATTTATGTCAGCAGACAATAGAGTTTTGATTCTGATGGGCAGGCATAGAAGATCACCTCCAGAGAAATGCAACAACACACCACGTCAACAACAAGCCAAGCAGCCATCAGAACGCACCGTTTCAAGCAGCAAAACAGACGTAGCAGGATGATTCGCCTTCAGCAGACACGCACAGTACAGTCATGCAGTTGAGAGTGAAGGGTAGGTCTGTCTGGCTTTCTCTCCTGCCGCCACGTGGAATCTCTATCTCCACTCTCCACTCCAAAATCCTAAATCACAAATCCGCACCAGAAGAGAAGTAGTTGCCGAGGCGCCTACGCTAATAAATAATAAGAAGGAGAGAGATTGAGTAGTGCTGATTGTGTGTAGTGCACTTTTTTGTGGCGAGATATATCTATATTATTACCTTTTCATGATGAGCACAGATACAAGAAAATCGTCAGATGACGCCACGATGATGTGTTGTGCATCTTGCGGCATCGCAGCGATTGATGAGATCAAATTGAAGGACTGCAGTGACGGCTGCGATCTCGTGAAATATTGTAGCGATGATTGTCAGGTAAATCATAGGGAGCAGCACGAGGATGAATGTAAAAAGAGAATGGCCGAATTACGTGACAGAGATTTATTTACCATGCCCGATGGCAGTCATCTTGGAGAGTGCCCGATCTGTTGCTTGCCTCTGCCCATCAATGCGAGAAACGTGTTCATGGGATGCTGCAGCAAACGAATCTGCATGGGATGTCATTATGCTAATCAGAAGCGTGAGTATGAAGCAGGACTGGAGCATAGGTGTGCATTTTGTCGAGAGCCGGCACCAAACTCGGATAAAGAGCGTGACAAGAATATCATGAAAAGAATCAAGGAGAATAACGATCCTGCTGCAATGTGCCATATGGGCAGGAAGAGATGCCATGAAGAAGGAGATTATGATACTGGATTACACTATTTAACGAAGGCAGCCGAATTGGGTGATGCCGATGCGCATTATAATTTATCAGGATTGTATCGCGATGGGGAGGGTGTTCAGAAGGATGCAAAAAAGCAATTTTATCATTTAGAAGAAGCCGCCATTGCCGGCCATCCTATGGCGAGGCACAATCTTGGATGTGAAGAGGCAGACAAGTGCAACTTCGGTAGAGCACGGAAACATTTCACCATCGCTGCCAACCTCGGATGGCATAATTCGTTGAAATGCATTAAGACACTTTATGCAAATGGACATGCAAGCAAAGAAGACTATGCCGGTGCTCTTCGTACATATCAGGCTGCTACAGAAGAAGCTAAAAGTGCTGAGAGGGAGGTAGCAGAAGCGTTTTACAAAGCTACAGGGGAACTCTGAGGATTTTTTTCCAGATGGGAGTTATTTAGGGTGATTGTTGCACTTCTTGTACTCTATCGCTCAGCAGCTCCTCTAAACACAACACTACACTAAAGTCTAACGCAATGAACAGTAATAAGAATACTTTATTCCTCCATTTCTTTAAAAGGTAATCGTCCATGACAGGCAATCCCTCGCTCATGAAGAAAGAGAAGGAGCGTCCGTCCGTCCCCAAAATGCCGACGCTCGCCTTCAATGACATCCGCTAGAGATAATACCTACACCACGATGAGCACAACACCAAACAAGGCAGCAGCTTCCGACGGCGGCATAAGCAAGTGTGCCTCCTGTGGCAAAACTGAACTATTCGGTGTCAAATTAAAGTTTTGCACCGCTTGCAAGCTCGTGAAGTATTGCGGCGTCGAGTGTCAGAAGAATCATCGGCCCGAGCACAAAAAGGCGTGTAAGAAGCGTGCTGCTGAGTTGAAATCACAATGCAATAATAACAACACTACGATACTGATAGGTAATAATAATGATGGTGATAGTGAAGAAGGAATGGTGGACCATGAATCTTTGGCCCGTATGCTCGAAAGTGGAGATATTAGCACCGATCGAATTTTATTTACTGCTCCACAACAAGTGACCATCCAACCTGGTCAAGATTTTCAATCTGCCATGAATGAGGCGAAACTTATTGCAGACCGTCGTATGGTGCTGCAACAGGCACATCTTCGATTTAGCTGTCTTGCTCGAATGAGCTATAATTCCGGCATGGACTTTGAGCGTCATTATCGAGATTTGTATGAAGACATACTCAAATATCATGATATTTGGTTTGATAAATTATTCAATGTGGACAATGAAAATCCGACACATGCAGAATTTACCACGGGAATATTGGGTACCTTGTGTACCATCCTTCGACAGCGTGGTGATTTGGAGGAGTGTACAGAGGTTATGAAAACATATATGGCAGTGTTGAAACGATATCAACAAATGACCGAGGGGTGTGGAGTGCAGGCACAAATAAAATGTTGTGAGGGACTTACATTTAAGGCAAATCTCATCAGGTGTAATCTAGGTGTACAGATTAAGGATAAGGAGATGGCGGTGAGGGCGTTTCGTGATGTGGTACGGTATGAAAAGAAGGAGAAGGCGGCTGGACGGTATGATGTGGATGAGGCTCCAGATATGGATGGCATGTGTGAAATGTTCTTTGGACATACTGATTATGATCGTGTTGATGACGAGGAGATTTACCAGGTCCTTTCATTCATGAATGAGAGTAGCAATGATGGTCCGCAATTAAAGCCTCGTGAGTGCGGTTACTGGAACTGTGATAACAAAGAGGTAATGAGTGGAGATTTCAATTTGTGCAGTAAGTGTCACACGCAACCTTATTGCGGCAGGGATTGTCAAGTGAAAGATTGGAAGATACACAAATTGCTCTGCTGCGGTAAGAACAAGACTGATATTGAGGATGAAACTCTGCTCATGATCACCAATATGATGGTTAAGAATCATGCCGCAACTGTTGATTTACGCTCTGCGAAGAAGGTTACAACTCTCCAAAAAGACGCTGCCACGGCAGCTCTGTTGAAAAGATTCATGAAGTTGTTCACTGGAGAGTTTAGTCATTTCAATTCTCAAGGTGCCGTTGGTGATGCCGGGACTGATCCTGCATTTTCTCAGGCTCTTGCTGACTTTTTTGCCGAACAGCCCGGCTTTGAGACGGTTTGGGGAGAACTCAGAGTTGGTTATCGTGCAAGCTTGGAATTGCAAAGGGAGGCTGCTAGTCGTTCAAAAACATTGACTATTGATGATGAAGTCATCCGTGAAAAGTGTGTGGAAATGGCCCGTTATTATACAACGACAGTCGGAAGCTTGTTAACTGATGGAGATTCAAATAAAAATCTTGCAATGCATCAAAGTCTAATCGATGCACTTGTTACGCAGATGAAGGACTTTTTGATGAAACATAAAGAGTTCGACTCGTATGCTGGTCTGCAGAGACTAGTGAAAGATCCCAACTACTTGGCTTCAGTTGTGAAAGTTATTTGTGATGTGTATGAGGTCCCGGACGAATGAAAGGGGTGACATGGACGACAGGTAATCCTGCTTAATATTTAGAGGGGGGATGAGTGGGAAGATACAGTCCTCTTAAAGAAATGGAGGAATAAAGTATTCTTATTACTGTTCATTGCGTTAGGCTTTGGTTTAGTGTTGTGTTCAGTAGAGTAGCTTCTGAGAGATAAAGTACAAGTGCAACAATCATCCCTCACTACTGAGGATTTCCCTTGCAGCTTTATAATACGCTTCTGCTATCTCCCTCTCTGCACTTTTTGTTGCGTCTACAGCAGCCTGATATGCACGAAGAGCGCCTGCGTAATCTTCTTTACTTGCATGTCCATTCGCATAGAGTTCCTTAATCTCTTTCAGCGAACTATTATGCCCAAGATTGGCGGCGATGATCCAATGTTTCTTTGCTCTCTCGAACCTACCACTGTCCGCCTCTAAACATCCAAGATTGAATCTAGCCCAGGGATGACCTGCAATGGCTGCCTCTTCCAAATGATAAACTTCCTTTTTCTCGTCCTTCTCAACACCTCCTACCTCCTTACGGATAAAAATTGATAAATTGTAATGCGCATTCGTATCACCCAACTCAGCAGCCTTTGCATAATATTCAAATGCACCTCCATCATCCCCTTCATCACTGCAAATCTTACCCATATGCCACATTGCAACTGGGCAATTTTTCTTGATTCTTTTCATAATTCTCTTGTTAGCTTCTTGATCTGATTTTGCCATCGGCTCTCGACAGAATGCGCATCTTGGATACAGCCCCGCTTCAATTTCACGCTTCTTATTGGCATAATCACATCCACTGCAGATTATTTTGAAGCAGCACCCCATCAACTTAGATTTTGTTGGGTCCAGAGACAGCGGCAAACAACAAATCGGACACTCTCCCAAATGGCTTTCATCAGGCTGTGTAAATAAATCTCTGTCACGTAACCGCTTTTTACATTCTTCAGCATGCTCCGGTCGATGCATTTCGTGACATTCATCGCTGCAATATTTCACGAGGTCGCAGCCGACATTGCAGTCCTTCAATTTGACATCATCAACTTCCGCTTTGCCGCAAGATGTACAACACATCATTGGCACATCGTCTGACGATTTCTTACTAGCTGTGCTCATCATATATAAAGAATAATGCCGATATAATTCGCCACTACGCACTGCACACTATAAAGATACGGACTTGATTGAGGTAGGCAGGGTGGAATGGAGTCGATTGGTGGCGTTGGCGTTGTAGCGACGGAAGATTGGATTTTGAGCAGATTTTGCAGGATTTTGAGATGGAATGGAGGTTGATTTTGCATGGTTCCACGTGGCAATTCTACGCTGCAAGCTGCAACTATTTACTTACAACTAACTAACTGTCATTCCTACAGCTGCAACAACTTAGAAGTTATGCTATGCAGTATTTTGGAGGTGTTTGCCTACAAGAACAAGGAGGCGGCGAAGGATAGCGAGACTTATGACGAGGAGACGACGAAAGAGGAGAAGGTTCGTTAAGAGTTACTTGCCATGTTTTACCTTTACAAGTCTAAAGATAACGTAAGCAGTGCTCAAATAATAAATACTTCTCTCTATACATTAATCAATGATGATGNTGCCTCTGCCCATCGATGTGAGCAACGTGTTCATGACATGCTGCAGCAAAATAATATGCAATGGATGCGATATTGCCAATAAGATGCGTGAACATAAAGCGGGACTAGAGCAAAGATGTGCATTCTGTCGAGAGCCATTGCCAGATTCGGGGGAAGAAAAGACAAGAGGATCATGAAAAGAATCGAGGAGAATAATGATCCGGTTGCGATGTGGGAAGTAGGCAAGGAGCGGTACGATGCAGGAGATTATGATACTGCATTTGAATATTTTACAAAGGCGGCTGAATTGGGCAATGCAGCCGCGCATTACAGTTTATCATGTATGTATGGCGAGGGCCAAGGTGTTGAGAAGGACATTAAAAAGGCAGTTCACCATTGGGAAGAGGCAGCAATTGGAGGGCATCCCAATGCGAGACATAATCTTGGATGTTTTGAGGCGAACAATGGCAGATACGAGACAGCAAAGAAACATTTCATAATCGCTGCCAACCATGGACTTCATGATTCTCTGAAAGTGCTGATGAAACTTCATACACATGGACTTGCTAGCAAGAAGCGCATACCAGGCTTCTGTGGATGCAACAGAAAGTAAAGAGAGGGAAAAAGCAGAAAACCCATAAAGAGCGAAGACATGAAGAACGAAGAAGTATTTTGTAGGCGGACCGGACGCTGGCTGTGGACGAACGGGCAATTTTAATCTTGATTAGGAGGTTGATCCCGGTTGATTAGATTATTTCAGCTCTAATTAATTGCAAGGCAATAGTTATAATTCATCCTCGCTCTTTCTCAACTTCGACTTGCGCAACAACTCGGTTGGAGCCTTCACTCGCGAATCAGACGTGAACAAGATGTTCCGTTCTGATAATTTTGACTTGATGTCATTCATCTCTAGTCTTCTGGACACTGATGTTGGTGTGGAGATTGATGGCTCTCTTCTTCTAGACGATGCTGTTCTATGGTAATGTGATGAACTCACATCAAACTCAAAGGAGACTCGATTGTTACTTAGATGATCGGAAGCTCCACCGCCCGACATTCCCAACTTGACTGAGGATGCTTTCTTCCTTCGCCTCCGTCTTTCATTATCCATCGATGGAGCTGAATTTGATTTCTTGTTCCGTCGAGACTTCCGCTTGTGGCTACTAGCAGACTCTACAGCAAATAAATCTCCACCTCCAAACAACTCATCTTCTCTTTCTTCGTCATCACTATAATCTCCTACATCATCATTGTAATTATTGGACCAATCCCCATAACCATATCGTCGTCCAAGGTCAAGAACTCCACGTCTATTTGCACACTCTTCAATCGGTAATGCATCCATGGGATATGCACCGGGTAATCTGCCATTGGATCCCACTGCGGCCATCGAACGTGTCATTACCGATTGGAACATTTTTGAGGCACCATATCCGCTACTAGATTTGGCAACATCCGGGAGTAGAGACTCTTCATCCTCCTCCTCTTCATCTTCATTGTCATGGTCATTATTACCACTTTTCTTTGGCTTTGTCCCCCTCTTCTTTTGCCAAGCCAATTGCTCTGCCGCACGACCCTCCCATGCTGCTTGTATAATTGCCGAATGTTCCACTGTCTTCCAAAG
>JALLBI010000274.1:0-16202 GCA_036940125.1 Mediolabrus comicus
CCTCCCTATTGCATCATAACAACCATATAACAACCATGAAGAATCCAATCAGAGTACCCCTACGATCATTGAATCGAAAGAAGGAGAGAGAGAAGGAGAAGGTGCAGATCAACAAGATCAATCCATCCACCTCTGCTTGTGACTCAACCTTAACATTAACCAAAAGCTACTCCTCCAGCACTAGTACTCTCGCCACTAATACTACTACCCCACTCCAGCAGGGATCAGTCCAGAAGAAAAAGGAGCCGCCGGGATGGGTGCACAATAAGCCACAAACAATAGATGAGGAGAATGCAGATAGTAGCAACCATCTCAAGGAGAACACGCCACCAACGCGTAGGTGTCACCAACAACAACTGCATATGATTAGGCAGAATCACGTAGGTGTGCCTTCACCAGTTCTTATTCGGTCCCCACTTCCATCGCAGCATATGTCTCATAGGAAAGACAACAATGATATCATCCAGATGAGTTATTCAGAAAGTACTTGTAGTGAGAGCGGTAGCATACTTAGCAATCCACTGTGTGGCTCTACTGCATATGGATCGAAAGAAGATGCAAACGACGAACAAGAAATTAACTTTGACAAAATTAAATGCGCTGAGGAGATGGTTCAACAAATGAATAAGAAGATGAAAAGTAAGAATTGGAAGATTAATTTCGAGTTATGTGATGATGGCAATGGACAGCAGAGCTTACGGAAAGTACCAAGCACCATTTCTAGTAAAGGAACTGACATTGAAAATCAGGTCTCTTTGCTGGATGACTTGCTGTCACCCCCTGCAGCTGCAGAACATGAAGTGAGTTCTCCATTTTCGTCTCCTCCTCAATCACCCAGCGTGATGGTAGATGATGAGAAGAACTTTCAAATGGAGTGCGCTCCTCAATTAGATGTAAATGGTGGCCATACGGCACCTTTACCATTGCTCAACATGGACCGCATGAGTGATATATACAGCGCCATGATGCTTAACTTTAAAGCAAAAATCATCTCCGAGTTGCGAGAGGAGATGAAAAAAGAATGTGACCAACAATTGTTTGCACTCAAGTCTGAACTTGGCGAAATGAACCAACGATTAATCAACCTTGAAGAACAACAGAAAGCTGCATCTACATTACAATGCTCATCTGCAACTACTGAGGAAACTATTTTGAAGAAAGTTACTTCAAAACTGAGCATGCAACAAAAAGAAATGGAAGCTATGTTAGATGCAAAGTTGGCGAATGCCATGGCCGGGGCTAATGTAGAGCTAAACTTGGCCGTGCATGAAGTCAAGAAGGAAGGAGAGCGACTCTCAAAATTAGCATTACGTGAACAAGAAAACTCTATCCCATCCCCTAAGCATCAGACGAGTAAAAAGCATCGCGAGACTTGGAATCTCAGGACTGCAGAAGAACTTGACTGTGAGAATGCCCGAATTAATGAGAGCTTCGCAGAAGCCATGCAGACAATTGATGACTTCATGTATGACTGTGACAATTTAGCTAATGAGTTTGACTCAATTGCATTCCGTATGGAGGCAGACTCATCTCCATAGATCGGTATGAACAGTTTCAGACCTACTTGTAACAGTAAGAATTGCTTACGTGTGACTAAAGCTTGTGCATACAGCACCCCCTTCGTATGCCACATTCACTTAGCAATCTATTTGCATTCAGCCCTTCCTTCGGCAATGGCATCCAGAATCTCATTTGCTAGAACGTCATTTGAGGCACAGAAAAAAGAACGTCCCAATAAATCTAATGGTTTATCATCAGTCAATCGACATTCTAAATCTCTAGTGATGCCACCAGCTTCTTTAACTAACAGACTACCCGCAGCGAAGTCCCATATTTTTGGTCCTCTGTTGCCTTCCCATGATCCTTCTTCAAATGCACAATCGTAGCGTCCACATGCCACCCACGCCATATTCAAGCCAGTCGATCCAATTACGCGGACGTGACGCACAGAACGCGACAAGATAGCCTTTTGTACCGCCGTAAATCGCTCTACGGCGACTGTGTCACGTCCATACCCAGGATCAAGACTAATTACCGCATTTGTAATAGTTTTTGTTTGTGATACATGAATCGGTATGATAGCTTTGTCATCATTTCCACTGCTCATCCCTTTTGTCATAAATGCCCCACTTCCCTTTACCGCATAAAAGAGTTCATCTGCGTATGGATCATAGATTACCCCAATAAGTACTTGTTTCTTCTTTAAAAATGAGATGATGACGCAGCTTAATTTCAACCGGTGACAAAAGTTTGTTGTTCCATCAATGGGATCAACCGTCCAAGTTTCGTCGTCTGTTAGTTCATATCGCTCTGATCCTGAATCTTCTTCGCCTATTATTTTATGCATTGGAAAATGGTGTCTTATGTGCGCCATGACGAGTTCTTCACATTGTTTATCCGTCTCAGTGACCAGATCAGTGGAGGAGCTTTTCATAGTAAGTTGAGATGAGGATGAAGAATCGAGAGATACGGAGCGAATTTTGGATCCTGCAATGACAGCGGCATTTTGTGCCACCATCAATATTTCATTGAGATCCATGGTTTAAGTACGGTGCAGAAGTCACTGTAAGTAGTTTGGTGTGCTTGTGTTAAGTATTAGTGGGAAGATTTTGGTGCTTTGCCAAGTACCAGCCGTAGGAAAAACTCCGTTTGAACGCGCCTTGCTGTGATTAGTGTGCAAACGGGGAGCGTTTTGGAGGGCAAAAACGCTACTGTCTCTAAAAAAGTGCAAATTAGTTTCTTTGGGTTCATGGTGCAGCCACTGTTTGATGCGATTGGGAAATTATTTTCTAGCTTGAGTCATCTCAATGATTGGGGAGAACAGAACTGTGATTGTTACCGAAAGGTGATTGCTGCTTGCGAAAAGGATCAAGGAGAATGTTAATTATCTTACAATGATATTCATATAAAGTAGTCTTAAACGTTGAATTAGGCTAAGAAAACAGTATAAAAAAGAAGCGGTGTTGACGAATCAAACTGCCAGATCCCCCTCCTCTTCCCTCTGCTGCCGCCGCCTTTCAGCTGCACGTTCCAACAGAGCTGCACGTTCCTCTTTTGATTTTGGTGTCTTCTTCCCTCGTGATAGCAACCCACCCCTCGACCCACCGCCAAGTGATTGCCCACCAGATGATGGGAAAGAAGGCGTAGATGGCGAGGCAGCAGGATCTGATGGCGATCTGACTGCCCCTGTGGCCCCGCTTGATGAGCTTTCGCTATTGCCAGCACCACCATTACCTTCTGCCCATGCATTTGGACCGCTGGCCCCAGACACACTAATATATCCAGCACGATTGTAGAAGCCCCTCAAGCAACCCCGCTCAGATTCCCAACTCCTTGCCTTTTCGACCTTCACTTTGAACCTATCAAGCTTTCCAAAACCTTGCATATAACCAACTGCAACTCCCAAGCAATAGGCTAACTTGAAGCCAGCGAAGAGACTAAATAATGCCAGCAACACGAGTGGATAATACAGAACAGGGATCTCCAAGAAGAAAAGTTTACGCTTCGAGTTCGGTGGAGCCTGCGCACACTCGACTGCAATTATCGACAATAGTGTCGTCCATACCCCAACGCTTACTCCTCCCAGGTAACTCTCGTTATTTGTCAGGCCATAAAGTAAAACCGACACGATCAAGAAAAGCACGTTTGTTGCTATCGTCAGGGTAAAGAATAACACTCCGAACAAAGCCGAACCCATCGACTGTTCCAACTTGACGCCATGATTTGTGAACCCCATGAAGGCGAAGAATAAATTGAGGATGCTCGAGCAGACCAAAGGACTCGTAACAATACGATACAATTGGAATCTAAAAAGCGTGAAGTAGGGAATGTTGGCTAGGGCGAAGGATGGGTCGACAAAGAAGCTCATGAAATACGATATCACTACAGAATTCAACACATATCTCGTTACTAGAGGTGTGTTTTGCACGTAGGACTCGTAGGCAGTCAGAACTGGATTAGAATCCGGCGGTGCACTGCTGGCGCTGTTGATATCATTAACGTTGGCGGGCATTGTTTTCTTTTCTGTATTCTTATGTTGTTATGTCTGTCCAAGCTGATGAGTTGGATTATTGAGGAGGATTGATGATCAAGAGTAGCTTATGAACTACTGAAACTTGAGCCTGATAGTAGTAATAATTTCCGCTTCTGTTTATCTATCATTGTCCTTGTCGGGTGTCGGCTGTCGCGGATTCTTCTTTTTTGAAGCCAGCCCACTGAGACTTATGTGCGTGGGCCTGAAACAGAAACAGCGTGCACAGCTGTAGCACTAACTAAAGATGAATCGCAACATCATAGTCTCGTTATGAAAGTTATTTAGTTGTGTTATTAATATATGTTCATCATAATTTTGTATCAAAGATTTGATTGCGTCTTTGTTCTCATCTGGGATCTACGCGCAGCACCTATCACTTCCACCTACCTACGCTTCCACCTACCTACATGTTTTCCTTCATTTCTTGGAGCTTCTTCACTGCATACATATTTGCATAGGGAATTTTTTCCGAGTTTGATACAGCCTTTTCCATGAAGCTTATTGCCGAGGAAAAGAGAACGCCTCTGCGCTCGACAGATTTGCATCTCCTGTCTAGGTAGTAGCAAATTTCACCGATAATGGCCGTTGGGGTAATCGCAAAAGCACCGAAAGCGCTTTCAAGAACTGCCGGCTTTATGATCATATTCTTATCATCAGATGCCCATTCCATGTACTCATCAATATTGTCGATTGCTTTGTCTTGATTTCCTTGTAAATCTAGAAGCATCAGGATAGGTTTCCACAATTCCTTCGTAGGTGTGCCACCACCAGACCCGAAGTATTCATTGAAAGGGGCCACAACTCTAGTTAGAATTACATCGCGGACCTCGAGCGCCATTCCATTATCTTTCATTGCAACCATGACCGAATAGAGCAAACACATAGTATTGTGTACATTTTTCGGGTCGCTCTTCGGGACGAGTTCTTCTACGATATACTTGCAAGTTGCCAGAGCCGCTTCAGTTCGTCCAAGTGCCTGATTCCAGTTCACACTATGAGCAAATGCCTGACCTACCCTGTCACTTCCATACGCTTTACAAATGGCCGCATGTTGTGACTCAATGTCATAGATCGACTTGATTACATCAAGAGTCTCCAGTGCCTCTTCAAAGTTACCCTGACGAGCTAGGGTCTCACCTTGCATTGCGAGTGCACGGCCATAGTGGACAGGGTCATTGTTGAGACGCGCTTGTTCTACGAATTGTCGACATAGGTCTTTCTCAAAGCTTTTTGATTCTTCTTGCTGAATAACCCCCATTTTTAATACTACGAACAACCCGCTAAAAATAGGGAAAGATATACTTCTGTCAAATTCTTTTTCAGATGCACATGGGGCATGGTCAAGAATCTAGACAAAAAGAGGTGGTGAGGAACAAGTTACCAAACACAAAATACCAATGACGTCCGTTACTTACATCAAGAGCGCTTTGATAGGCGTCTCGCGCTCGTTCTCCCTGTCCGGCGTTGCAACAAGCTTTTCCCTTGGCAATGTTGAGCTTGATCAAATATTCGAGCCTAGAGACATCAATCGTTTCAATAATTGAAGAGCTGATTCCTCCCAATTTCTTGTCAGCATCAAAGGAAGAGATTTCTTTTAACACATCAAGAACATCGTCGAAGAGTAAAATAGCTTGAGTGTTCAGACCAAGATTCACGAGTTGCCCACCAATCTTAATAGCAAGGTCTGCAGCTTTGGGAAAGTTGCCACTCGAGTTCCAATGCTTGAAAACGCGTATTTGTAATTCCAAATCGTCTTCACTCTCTGCCTTCGAGCCATATTCTCTCTCCTGTACTATCGCGACTTGCTCGTGCATCTCTTCCTTCCTCCCATCAAGCATGACACTTAGTATACTTGTCTTCCATGTATCATGTGTAAATCTATACCTCCTATTGTCAGAAGAGAGCGGATGCGAGTTGCGTCCTGTCGGTGGTGCAGATAAGCGTTCGAAACTCAAGCAAAGCTGGTCTTCCTCGTCGACTGGGTCATTAAACTCAACTTCTTGGCCATGACCAGTTGAAACAGGAACTTGCTCCAAGATACCTTCCTTCTCCGCAATATCAAGGTGTGCGCAAAGTTCCATAGCTGATTGAAACCTGTCTGACTCAGTCACGCTGAACATCTCTTCGTATGAAAGCGCAGCATCGATGAGATCAAACTCAGTACCCAACACTGCCGCAAGATGCAATGTTGTCCGCACTGAAGCGTCAATGGCATCTAATCTGTACAGAAGCAATTCATTGACGGACTTGAACCCCAGCTGAAAAGAAACATGAAAACAGTACAAGTTAGACATGTCAGAAAGCAACGCAATTGAGGGTATGGGTGGGGTAACCTACCTTACTGTCTTCATCCTCTGAGCTTTTCAGGCCGATCAGTCCATTATCAAGCCTGACTGTGAGATCATTCTTTTTTATTGTCTCAAGCACATATTTCAAATAATGAGGCATTCCTCCAGATATGGTGAACACATTTTTCCAAAAGCTGCTATCGATTTCATCAACCTGAATTTCCAGCTGAAATGAAATCATGTCTCGTACATCTGCTTCAGAGAATGGGCCGAGGCTGATTTCGATATATCGGTCTTTCTCCGTATATGTACTGTGAAGATCGGACCAAAACGTCGCATCAACTGTCAAAGGATTTGTCGAGGGTGGTCGTGAACCAACTAGTACTAGAACATTCCGCCCTCGCTCGAATATTGCTTGCACTACTTTCCACGACATTTCATCCATCCAATGAACATCATCAAGAGCAAGTAGCACAAGTTCCGCGTTCTTAGTACAGCGAAGAAATGCATCAGCCATAAACGTAACAATTTTGCCTAGGTCGGGGGGTTTGCTTCCGGGTGTAGATCCCTCCGAACTATTTAAGCCCAACAATCTCCTCCCCACAACCTCAATGAATTCAGGAGGGGCATTGAGCTCTTCGCATACAAACCGAAACCTTGTGGCATCCGTACTCATTATGCTGCTTTTTGTGGAATTTGACTGTAATGAGAGACTGTCCCATTCATTTTGAACATCGAAATCTGATTGATCTTGCCCGGAAGCTTTTTTGGATGTCGGTCCCCGTCGAGAAGATGATTTAGATCCTTCATTTGATGAATTGATGGATGCTTCGTCTTCGTGTTTGATTTGGCGGAGAAGATCCTTAAATATTGATCGAAATAGGCTGAAA
This sequence comes from Mediolabrus comicus, assembly GCA_036940125.1. Classification (NCBI taxonomy): domain Eukaryota; phylum Bacillariophyta; class Thalassiosirophyceae; order Thalassiosirales; family Thalassiosiraceae; genus Mediolabrus; species Mediolabrus comicus. The sequence goes on from JALLBI010000274.1 coordinate 7,212, forward strand.
GGTATTCTAGAGTCACCATCATTGCTAATGTATCGCGTAACAATCAACTTTTGTTTCATTCTCTTGACCATGGCCCTGACAGACTCAGTGGCTTGAACCATCAACGAACTCTTGCCCGTCCCTGATGCTGCTGAAACGAACAAAAACTTGGAAGCTATCCCGGCGGTCAGCGTCAGGTCTTTTGCCACTTGCATTATTTGTGTGATTTCGTCTGCTCGGCCTGCGAAGTTCTTCTTTGCGTGTCCCCATTTAGTTTCCTGTTCTGTCGACTTCATTGGTTGAAATATTGGAACTGGATCAGGATAACCCTTCGCTTTTACGGCAGGCAGTGGCCTAAAAAATACTTCACTTGTCAGCAGACGCACATTCTTGTCAACTAAGATGACGCCAGAGTTGTGCTTTGGCGACATCAACCTCGCTGCAAGGTTTACAGCTGGGCCTAAAACAGCGAATTCATGCCTGCATATTCCTCCTACAACCCCACAGTACGCCTGTTCGAAGGTAGCTCCTGCTGCTGCCTTGACGCCAAGCTCGTCCTGAAGTGTGTGACAAATTGACCAAATGAGCGGGATGGCTCGTTTTGCAATCATATTTGGGAAAGTACTCCCCCTCAGGCCAAATGTCAATATTATCACGACGCCCTTGTCGTCGACCATGAATTGTCTCAACTGTCCCTGAGCTCTGTCTATATGCTTTGTAGTAATAGCCATGATATCATTCAAAAGTTTGAAGAGCTTTTGGTCTTTTTCCTCGTCACCAAACAGTCTATAGTCAATCTTTGGTGAGATGAAGCAAGTGAATACATTCCTCAACTCTGCTGCAGCTATATTTCGTTCGTAGTCAGACTCATGCTTCACTTGAGAGGAGCTCCCACTTTCCTCACTTACAACTACCGGATGAACATACAGAGATATCATTCGTTTTAACCATAGAAGCTGTGAAGAATCAAGATCATCAAATATTTGCATTAAAGTCTGTACCCCAAACGGAAGCCCAATATCCCGACACGGAGAAAATTCGTCTCTGGGTTGGAAAAATCTCTCCATGCGAACAGCCAAACATGTTGGACGTCTATCATTAACATCAGATTCCCAGTCGCCTTGTAATGTTCCTAATTTTGCTAACAACGTTGTCGCTTCGGGTGATGCATAAACCTCTCCATGATTGGCAGCAGCCTCAGCGGTTGCTACTTGATCGATTGGATCACCTATAATCAAGAATTCTCGCCTTGACGTGTGATCACCCACATGCAACCCTACGATATTACCAACTCCTATACCACATTTGACATTGAGAGATACACCCCTCTTGGATGGTGTTCCTTCTTCGTCGACAACTGATCTGGAAGAGTCTGATATCCCTGTTACTGATGACATAGATATAGTAGATGATCGAAAGGAAGAACCCACCGACGACAACATGGAAGATCTTCGCCTAGACAGTCTCCTGTTAAGTGACGGAGAATAATCAGAACAAGTAACTACAATTGCCGATGCGCACAACGCTGCTTGCAAAACACATTGGTCCAAAGTCTGACATGACTCATTGCTTGATTCTCTCCATTCACAAAACATGGCATCACCGGCGAACTTCAGAATATCGCCTCCAAATGACGCTACTTGACTGATGATCTTTTCAAAATATTTATTAATGCAATTCGAGAAACTCTCAACATCCAGTATAGTGGATAGTTTCGTAAATCCAGAGATGTCAACAAAGAGGAGTGCACTCTGCCGTCTCCTAGATAGCGGTAAAGGTTTTACGTTTTGAGCTGAGGACCAACCGGATATTTTGCTCATGCCAGTAGATGAGAGTTGTTCTCCCTCGTATTTTTTATGCTCTTCACAAGTTTCACATGATTCGGTTGTCCTCCGCCTCGATCTCGGTGCGTAGGAAGAACTATTGTTCGGTTGCCCTTTATTATGGCTACGCAAATCAGCTCTTTCCTTCTTATCCCTCTTATCACGACTTATGTCCTCCAATAATTGTTCTATGACGCAACCAGGAAGATGATGGCTCAATCTAATAATACTTTGAACTAAACTTGACCTTTCAACTAAGGAAAGAGTGACAACTTGAGCGTGATTCTCCATTAATTCTGCAATCATTCTCGCTTTGTCGTCCTCAAAATCCTCGGTTATGCCGCTCGGCTTCACGAAATCTATTGGGGGTGATTGAAAGGACCCTGAGTGGCTAATACTATTTTCTAGGCTGCCCTTTCTCCCTGATATGCTGCTCAACAAACTCGATTCGATTGAGCCAGCAGAATTTACAGAGCCGCAGCAGCTGCCGTCGGTGTTTTTTTCCTCCGCCGGGCATTGCATCTTATGATGATGTTGTGCATAGAGTGAGATAGAGTGGAGCGTCCGTGAATGTCTTACGTATTGTGATAGCATCACCTTCCAACTGACTATTGCCACCTGAAGGCCACCTGATTGTTTCTAGCTTGGACATTTTCGTATGAAAGGGCGAAAATAAAAAGCCCCTCCACCACCCTTTCTCGGGGTAATAGAGCAGAGCAACAGATGTGTTGCACTTTTCATAGGTTTCTTGTTAAATTTCACCCTATCTGTAAAAGATCTGTAAAGTGGAAAGTGACAGAAGGGAGTATATACTTCTGTCTCCTGGCTGGGTTGCCGGGCGGTTGCCGCTGTGGCTGGTGCTGGGAAAGCATAATTTTTTGAAAGAAGTTATAGGAAGATGAATAACACAACTGAACGAGACTCACCCACGCCGCCGAAGAAGAAGCACAAAAAGAGGAAGGCATTAAATGGCAGGCTGAAGAAATTATGGCGTCGAGCAACTACCCAAACGAAGGGCATCACTTCTCGAAAAGAATGGCTCGAGCTTGTAGACTTGCATTCTACTTGGAAAAGTTCTACTGAAGATGTTGATAATCCCATGATGGGTCCGCTTCCTGGACCTGCTGTGACATCAGGCCCACTAACGCGAGATTACTCTGTGCATGATAATTGGCAGAACACTGAAGGTTCTGATCACAGAGATATCATCTTAAACTTGCTCTTTCGACAAAGTTATATGGATGGAGGTGATGATGGCACACCACGGAAGAAGAAGAGAAAACTCGATTCGTCAGCAGCAATTCAATCATCTGAGATCAACATTCCTCCCATTCCTCCACTGCCGTCATGGGCAAGTGTATGTAACCTTGCTGGCATCGATGGGCTCGCTGTAATTATGATTAATATTGAAGATCATGATCCAGGATCACCATGTCCTTTGATGCCCTCTGAGCGGATCAAAGAAAGAAATGGTGCAAAACCTGCATCATGGACTTCCCTTTTCGTCAAATCAGATGTTGGCACACTTGAAAAGACATGCAATAATGACTCAACAGTCCAGCGTAACATCACAGCGTGTAAAGTTAACCTGTTTCAGGGCAACAAGCACCCGCGAAGCCTATCAGATGTTCTAATGTTTCTACCTCCACCAGTAGCAGTACAAAGTAAAAATCATGACACAAAGAAACAATACGATGTAATTGAAGCACTGAATGAGTTGAGATTATCACAGAAGCAGTTGCAATCAGAGGGTTACCCATTCATTGCAGTTCAAGGAGACAGCTGCATCAACACTGATAGTAGAGTGAAGAGTAAGATATGTGCATACAGCAAGAGTAAAGTACAAGATATCAGCATAAATGATGCCATTGAGTTAGTCAAGGCAGTTTCCGTCGAAGTTTCATTTGGAGATGACAATATGGTTAATGCCAGCAACAACGAAGAGCTTGAGCATTACGTCAAAACTTTCTCTAGAGCTAAAGAAGATGATGGCTCGTCCAGGAGACCTAAAGTTTATTCGGTCGACTGCGAAATGGTATCAACTTCAGCAGGAATGGAGTTAGCCCGTGTTTCCGTGATTGAGTTTGTTGGGGGGGCAGATGAAGGTGGCGATGATGCTGAGGAGAAAAGCATCGCTGTGCTTGGTGAGTGTTCTTATTGGTATTCGCTGTATACTGTCAAATATCATGCATATGCTAAACTACCTTCTTTTTTGAATGCAGATGAGCTCGTGAATCCTAGACGATGCGTTTTGGACTATTTGACGCGTGAGTAACGATAGTCTTTTGATTCATTATTTTGAGTTGAGGTATCAACTGATTTGTTTACTTACTTGATGTTCCCATTTACGATATATTATAGAGTTTTCGGGAATTACACCGAAGATGCTTTTGAATGTCAACGTGCGAATAGAAGTTATCCAGCTATTCCTTTTATCAGTTATTCATGAGGAAGATATCATCGTTGCGCACTCCGGAGAGAACGATCTTAAAGCACTAAGGTTGGTGCACAACAACATCGTCGATACATCTGTCATCTTTAGAGGAGATAATGGGCGAAAGTACAGCCTGAAACATCTCTCAAATGTCTTGTTACAAAAGCAGATCCAATCTTCATCAGCAGGTCATTGCAGTAAGGAGGATGCTGAAGCAGCACTCATTCTTGCCTTGCGCCGTGCAAGGCTTGGCACTTCTTTTCGGTTGAAAGAGGCTGCTAAGCCTACAAATGTGATTGAAGTGTTCCAAAAGGTTGGAAAGATTGGTGTAGACGGCAACAGTGGCAGTGTTGACGAAACAAGTTTTGCTGAGAGAAACGATAGGTCTTGTGTATGCATTGGTCCAAACGAGTGGCTAAGAGGCCAATCATCGGCCAGTTCACAGCATTTGCTGTGCTGTGAATCGCTCAATTCAAGCATGTCAATGGCCGTCCCATCTTGGCTTGCATCCAAAAAATCTTCTCGAGCAGGGCTGCTGTGGGCGAAGTTAGTTTGTGGTAGCGATGGGTTACAGCAAGAAATAAAGAAGCAAGACGAAATTATCGATTCATTGGTAACCAGCGTACCGCATGATACCGTCTTCCTCGTGGTTTTTCAACGGAACCTGAATGCAGCTATCGCTTTAAGTCGTCAACGCAAGGCCGCTACAGATCCAACGGCAACCTGCGCTTGGTCCGATGCCCAGGAGGAAGAGTGGAAGCGATACATGACATGCACCAGGAATTGTGAGGCATTATGGATAGGGAATATCTGACAGCATTCAATAAAGTAATACCCTCCCGTAGTCATGTTAAATAATAATTACAAAAGCAGACCCGTTAATTGCGGACAAGAAATAATAATGAAATTCTCCCAACAGTCCCAACCATTTACTTTCTCTTTCTAAGGCCCTCATCAGCTCCAGATTGGCCTGATGAGCTAGCCACAGCCTCTTCAATAACTTTTGCAACGTCAGCATTACTTTCATCTCTCGCATGAACGAGTGGAGTCTTACCCTCCTTGTCTGTAAGTTCGTGAAGCCCAATTGCTATTCCGTCAAAACCATCTTTGTCTACAAGATACTTGGCTGCGTCGGCACTGCCATGGAAGGCAGCCCAATGAAGAGCATTCCACCCCTCCTGATCAACTTTGGCTGGGTTCGCCCCCAATTTTTTCATCTCTTTCATTGCAGAAACTGCTTCTTTGGCTCCCAATCCGCTCATAATCATAATAGGCGTCCAACCATTTTCCTTCGTCGCGTAATTGATGTTACTTTTGTTCAGTGCGGCCATCAAAGGTGCAATGTCAGCATCCGCCCCAAGATCCCAAGTATCCAAAATGACGTCTTCGAACGATTTCTTTGCGCCCGACTCAATCTTTTTGTTTGGTTTGGTATCACCTTTCTTGAGAACAATAATGTTGCCTGCAGCGTCCGTCACTTCATCAGTGGCACCAAGTTCTTCTCTAGCCTTTTCACCAAACACCTTCTTTTCTTTAAGGTTGGAAAAGCCACCTTTAAAGATCAAGGCAGAAACCAATGGGTTTTCTGCCAAGTTGAAAGGAGTCATAATACTTTGTATCGCTAGACCAACAATCATACCCTTCCACATATGCAAGCCCACAGTCATGCAAATGCCCATGATAGTGGAGGAAATAAGTCCCCGCGCTACAGAAAGAATGTGAGCACTGAGGAGTTTTTCTTGGTAGGATGTTTTGGCGTTTGGGTCGGCAAATGGCTGTATCGTATTGGGTGGAAAATTATTGCATTTTTTATTGTTATTGTGTTAGCACCGCATATAACATATGTTTTCAAATGCGAAAAGATTTAAGTAAATTCACATCTTATGAACTTACCTGAGGAGGAGGGGCTACGTAAATCTTGACATTATTTGCCTTGTCGGCGGCAGCAGCACTGGCCTTGATATTAATGAACAAAACAAGCAATAGAGCACATGCCTGCACCGCACCATAACAACAACGCAAGAGGAAGACAATATTTGGGTCTTCTCCATCCAGCTTGCGCGCCGCCATCATCACTGGCAGCATCACGAACATTTTGTTGAACGCCATCTTGGGATAATATTATCAGCAGCTACTTTATTGAACAAGGAATACACGGATTACTAGCAAAGATACTTTATGAACGGCTGTCATTGAGCGAGAGGTCTATGCGAGCGCTGCGAGAAGAGAGAGGACCCCCGAACAACATACTGGCAAGTTGAAATAGCTTGCCAGTATGTTGTTCGGGGGATGAGGTATCCGAAGCAATCAATATCTGCAGACACAAGCTCAAAGATGATCCACATTTCCCGAAAGTTCAGCATTCGTTAGCACAGTTATTGGAGTCACAGCTTTCGGATGATGTGGACATATCATTAGTAGCAGAGGTGGTTCAGCTATACCGAGATGTTGGAAATCCCCATGCCGATGTTGACGAAAAGAGAATACCCGGTTTGATCCTTGATGCGTGCAGCGCACATGGCAACTGACATACTTCGCGATAATCGACAGGCGATTTCATCCTACTTGTTTGCAATGCACATTGATGGGGTAGATGAAGCAGCGCTGTTAGTTGCCTTCGAAGAAACACTAAGACTGCTTCTCTCACCAATAAAAGTGGAACTTGGAGAAAGCCTACAAGAGATTGCACCTAATGGTATGCTTGGCGCTGTAGGAAAACTTAAGGAGTCGAATCTGGATCCGCTGCAGCTATCAATGGAAGTGTGTGATTACGTGAAACTAAGTGTTCTGAAGAACCATTGGTGTATGAATTAAGAGGAGCAACTTTGCGGCAACTGAAACAGCCAGAGATGGCGTATCAATCCTACAATCAAGCATTAATCAAGGCAAGAGAGCGCTACCACAAATGCTCACAGCAAGGTGATGAAGAGTGTTTTGTTGAGTTAAAAGGCTTCATCAAAAGCTCAATACTTGCGGCTGCAGCAGCAAGGGAGGCTAGAATAAGTTTCGATCATCAGATGAGCTATTTAAAAGCAGTCGAACAATTTGCTGCGCCGATACTTTTGTCAACTCGAACATACGAGGATATAGAAATGCAGATGGGAAAGGATGCTGGTCGATTCGGTCACTCACGACAATACATTTATCACATGGCTGAGAAGTATGGCTTCCAAATTCTCTCTTGGAAAGATGCAGTGTTAAGGCAGCAAGCAGGGTCCGATGTGAATGGTTCAGTTGCAGTATTGAAAAGTATATGACATGTAGCCTTGACTTAATATTACATCCGTGTGTGCCCTGTCATTACTGTCACAACACATTAGATAACTCCACCTCCGTATCCGCGTTCATAAGCATATCTGTCAGGGTAGTCACGAACACTTCCATTTCTCTTCTTGATTAGACCAGGCCCGCGTTTCTTCAATTCATCTACTGTTCCAGTTCCAAGCAATCCCATAGCTCTGTCAAGTTCTACCTTCAAAATATCGTATGCCTTGATAACACCTTCAGTACCACCAGCAGCCAATCCGTAAAGGTACGGCTTGCCTACGCCAACAGAGTCTGCACCAAGGGCAAGTGCTTTGCAGATATCTGTTCCGCGTTGCACTCCTCCATCCATTATGATTTCAACATCTGGGCCAACAGCCTCACGAATGGACGGTAACACATCAATTGTAGCAGGACTTGTTTCAAGTTGCCTAGCTCCATGGTTTGACACCCACATTGTTGTGAATCCAGTCTCCACAGCACGGATGGCATCATCCGGCCGACAAACTCCCTTTACTGCTGATGGCGCATTCCATTCTCCCAACAACCACTCAGCGTCCCTCCAATCGAACTCTGGTGCAATTTGACTGTTCACAAATGCCGCCAATGAATCGGCGGGCACATCTGTATTGATGCATGCATAGGTGTATGGTTCATGAGACAAAAAGTCGTAAGTCCACGCTGGCTTCTTAATCGCCTCAATCATTTGGTTAACGGAGTACTTTGGTGGAATTGAGAAATCATTTCGAATATCACGTTCACGGTTTCCATACCAAGTGAAGTCAACAGTCAAAGCCATGGCATGAAATCCACCCTCCTTAGCCTTGGCCAAAACTTCCTTGACTAACTCACGATCCTTCCACACATAAAGCTGGAAAACTTTAGGTCCATCATGTAACTTTCCAATCTCCGTGATTCCAGTTGTAGCCAATGAGGACAATCCATACAATGTCCCATGATGCTTTGCTGCCCTCGCCGCAGCTGTTTCACCTTCCCAATGGAACATTCTGTTTCCAGCCGTAGGACATCCAAAAAATGGAAGCTTGACATCTTGTCCAAAGATTTTTGTAGATAGATCAAGAGGTGGTTTGAGACCAGAGAGGATGTGGAAGTGCATTTCAAGTTCTGAGTAGGCATCTTTACCACGACGAAGAGAAATTTCATCGTCTGCTCCAGCGTCAAGATAGTCAAATACCATCTGCAGTGGGGTAGATAAGTTGTGTTGTGTGTGAGCCGGCATGATGATTAACGTTGGTGGATAAGATTTATGTATGACTTCATAACTAATAACTTCTTACCTTGTGAGCACGTTGTTTGGCGCATAACCGCAAATCAGCAATGTTCACTGCCTTCCGGAGACGAGCCTTGGACGGTGCATCAAATATGGCATTAAGTGGGATGTGCTGAAGGAGTTTGTGTACTCCAAGTTTGTGTGGATTAATCACCATGATGATACAATATTATTGTGTCTTCGTCCTCAGTTGCAGCAAC
>JALLBI010000275.1:0-13983 GCA_036940125.1 Mediolabrus comicus
TTCACGAATATAACCACTGCCCTCATCTTACATCTGATACCCAAACTCCTCAAAATCTGCTTTCGCAAAGTAATTGATCAATTGAATCGCTTCTGGATCCAAGTCTTTGTATGACAACCTACTCTCATTCTCTTCTGAGTAAATACCTTGTCCCTTTGGAGGAAGAGTTGCATCTATCCCATACTTCTCCATCAGGGCTTGGAACTCTTTGGACAAGTTTTCGTAGTGCAACACGTGTTTCACAATTTTTTCGTCACCATCGTATACGTACTCAGCCTGGTTGATATAATGCTTCTGTGCCAATATCATGTCATCCTCGTTTAATCCCTTGGCCTGTCTTACAACTCTTTCCTTGTGGTGATTTCTAGTATTGAATTCGTCCAGTGACTTTCCTAGTCTCCCAACCATGCTCTTGACCCATTCATTCATTACTTTGGGATCATGTGGATCTTTCATGTCATGCCCCAAACTTCTTCGAAATTTAGGTTGAAATCCATTCCAAGGACAATAATACTCACTCAGCACTCTCGAATAAGGATTCCGGACGACCGTGAACAAATCTGCACCGTCGTAAGGGTATTGAACTTTGTTTCTATATGCCTTCAAGAGCTTTGGTGGTGTATGCCAGGGACTTGTCAGCGCGTACGACTGGTAGTCTGGTTTTTCGTAACGAAGATCAGGGGATGAACACCCTACTTCTTCGACTTTCATGTAATGGCACGAACCCCAGTTGATTCCAATTGTCGCCCCTGCGTTCTCAATGGATGAGCCGCCCGTTTTGGTTATGTGGACAAACTCGAGTTTGGTTTCTTGTTCTTGAGAGATATTTTCGGCTGCTACTGATGCGTTAGATTCGTGCGCAGGAAGGGGTGGTGAATATTCTTGGATGAATGCCTCTGCATAGTCGATGATGTCTGTATCGGGAATGCCGATATAAGCTACGTCGTCGTCCTCGTCAACAAACGCAATATCTAACCTCTGTAGGCAAAGCTTTTCCATCTCCAATATCGAATGTTGCCCACCAACGATTGTCCTCCATTTTCCTGCAACTGAACTCGTTTCATCAAAGCTTGGGTTCGAATTCGTTCTAGTCTCTATTGCTTTGGCATTCATATCCTCATGCGTCGAGACGAGAGGAATCAATTTGCAACTAGGTCGTCTACTGTTCCAGTCATATGCCGCTTTGCACCAAACGTAAGGAATTGACGAAGGATTCTCGTACATATCTGAGGTAAGCACTTGGTCAAAGAGGTTCTTGGCAAACACGGCATCCATCAGGAGGAAATATGACTCCAAAAATGGAACTGATATGGGTGCAATGTTCTCGAAAATCGCTCTAAGCTGAGAGTGCCAATATCTCCCGTTGAACCAGAACAGCCAATGATTGGCGTCATGGAATTGTACGTCCTGAGACTTCTTCTTCTTAGTGCTCCACAACATATGATCCCTTTGAGTGGATCGGAGAGGAGCGGATAACACGGACATTTCAGATTGCTCCACAAATGTCCTCCACGGGAAGCCATTAATTCTCTGGTCATTATCTTTGAACAGCACCAAGTCAAATTTAGCTGGCAGCGTGCTTAGAATCTCTCTAGCGAATAGAAAATTACTGGCAGCATTTGGCTGTTTTACTTTGGTGTGAATATGAACGTATGGTGGTAGCACAGATGAAGCCTTTCCAAAAAGAGTCACCAACGATGCCTCGTTGGCAATAACATTGACCTCCCACTCGCAAACACGATGAAACTTGCAAAGTGCATGGGTATCTTGAGTCATCACTTCAATTTCTTTTTCAATTTGGCTTTCACTAGTGAGACCAATAGACATTATAACAAGCAAAGAACGACCCATAAAATGATCAGGTGTCACTTCCTTCTTCTTATTTATCTGATCTCTTTCCTTTCCTTCAAGGGATGAATATGGATGCTCCCAGCGTCCTTTTTGTCCATTCCCCTTCTTTTGAATTGTCGACTCTAATGCTGCTGTATCGACCCAAAGTCCAGTGGAATAATACGTGTCTCCTGTCAAAGTGTAGATAGCTTCATCAGCTACTACAGAGGGAAATTCCTCCACACGCCACATAGATCTACCCGTCNGTCAAAGTGTAGATAGCTTCATCAGCTACTACAGAGGGAAATTCCTCCACACGCCACATAGATCTACCCGTCCAAGTGGTAGAGTGAAGCTTTCCTAGAAGAGTTTCCATCCCTGCTCTATTGATAAGATATGCTCGTGTCGAGTGATGGTAGCGCTGCCAGCTGATGAACGGTTCGCTCAGAAATGATCCATGTTGAACTACATGTGGATTATTGGTGGCAAATTGCAACACCTTCCATCCTTTAGGTGCTAACGCAAGATAGGCATGGAATTCGTCACAGAATATGCCCGAAAATAATGCATCGTCCTCTGCTATGAAAGCGAGCTCGTGACCGCTGTCGTAGGCTTGTTTAATTGCCTGAAGGTGAGACAACAGACATGCGGCTTCGTTGAACACGTAAATATTATCGGGATGCTTCAGGTAGGACATCTGTCCATCTCCTGCATAAAACTTGATCTGTGGATGAAAGATGACCTGCTTGAATCAATCAAGGCAGCAACTTGTTTGCTGTCGTAGGCAGCTACACGATGCTGATTGACTATTCCTACTGATTTAGCAGTCTTCAAAAAGGACTCTCTCCGTTCCTTTGACTCGTCCAAGTTGATCCAGTGAATATGTGGCAGTTTCTGACAAGAAGCGTCTGCCTCCTTGCGAAGAGTGACGTTGTGCTGATTACGACGAGCCGACGAAGAAGGGTGATCAGGAGCCAAATCAGACTCAGAACGAAGACTAACATTGTCTCCCTCCTTGCGAAGTTTCACTGAAGGTGCTGTGGTTGTGGTAGCAGTAGCAACTGGCTCATCTTCAGCCGCATAAAGATCGTGCGGAGCCATGTGCGAATGACGTAGGTTACCAATGTATGCATCCATGCTGCGAGATGCCTCATAATGAGTTTTGATGGTGAACAATAATGCTGCTGTGGTTGCCAACAGCAAGTGAAGCTTGAATCTTTCTCTGAAACTTTCAACACTACCCTCTCTTCCCCCTTCTCCTCCTTGCTCTTCTCCTTCTCTCTTTTTCTCTTGAGCGGCATTTTGAAGCAAGCAGTTCGCGTTTCATCATTCCTTGGACGATCGATAATCGCAGCTCATTTCATCGGGGCTGTCGATGCTGGAACAACCAAAGCTATCAGCAGCAAAAACGAGGCAGATTACACGACGATGTTGTGCTGCGCATCCTGCGGCAAAGGGGAAGTTGACGATGTCAAATTGAAGAAGTGTGCCTGCGGACTCGTGAAGTATTGCAGCATTGCGTGCCAGAAGGATCATCGCTCGAAGCATAAAAGGCCGTGCAAGAAGAAATTGGCTGAATTACGTGACGAGATTTTATTTACGCAACCCGGCGGCAATCACATGGGAGAGTGCCCGATCTGTTGCTTGCCTCTGGCAATTGATCCAGAAAAATCTACCATGATGCCATGCTGTTGCAAAATGTTATGCAACGGCTGTCAATATGCTAATCAGATGCGTGAGGTTGAAGCAGGACTGGAGCATAGATGTGCATTCTGTCGAGAGTCCATGATATATTCAAAGGAAGATGCCCTCAAGAGAATTATGAAAAGAATCAAGGAAAATAATGATCCCGCTGCAATGTACCAAATGGGTGGTATGTACTACAATGAAGGTGATAATAAAAGTGCATTGGAATATTTGACAAAGGCTGCTGGATTAGGTGATGCGATGGCACATTATAGTCTATCACACGTGTATCGCAAGGGAGAAGGTGTTGAGAAGGATAGGAAAAAGTACATCAATCATTCGGAAGAGGCCGCGATCGGCTGCCATCCCATTGCGAGGTACAATCTCGGAATTGAAGAGGGAAAGAATGGCAGGTTTGAGAGAGCAAAGAAACATTTCGTCATTGCTGCTAACCTTGGATATCATGATTCGCTGGATAATCTGAAGATACTTTATGCAAATGGACATGCAACCAAACAAGACTATGCTGATGCTCTTCGTGCATACCAGGCTGCTGTGGATGCAACAAAAAGTGAAGAGAGAAAGGAAGTGGAAGAAGATAGAGAAGTGATATACTTCTGGAGTCTAGCTATCGTTGCAAAATAATTTAGACGACCCTGTATATTATGGATATGTTAGCAAAGAAAAACATTTTAGGCTACTCTCTAGAGAGACAATATTATGATCTATTTCTATGAAGCTTGTCTGGGAGAAAAGAAACTAAAGATAATATCTAAATTTTTCTACTGTGATGATCCGATCAAGTGATTGTCAACCTAGAATAAATTCCTCACTTCTCCGTTCTTCATGGCTTGTTCCGCTCTCTCTCTTTCGGAACTTTTCGTTGCATCGACAGCAGCCTGGTATCCACGAAGAGCATTGAAATAATCTTCTTTGCTTGCATCTCCATGTGCATAAAGGTCCTTGACGTTTTTCAGAGAATCTTCAAATCCGAGGCTGGCGGCGATTATGAAATGTTTCTTAGCTCTCTCGTATCTACCACTCCAACCTGCCAATTCCGCCTCCATACATCCAAGATTGTGTCTCGCAATGGGATGGCCTCCTATTGCTGCCTGTTCCAAATGATAAAATTCCTTTTCTGCGTCCTTATTAACACCTTCCCCATCACGGTACGAACATGATAAATTAAAATGCGCAATTGCATCACCCAATTCAGCAGCTTTTGTCAAATACTTTATTGCAGTTTTATAATCCCCTACATTGCAGTCCCTTATGCCCTCCTCCCGCAAAGCAACAGGATCATTTTTCTTGATTCTTTCCATAACATTCTTGTCATATTCTTCCTCCGATTCTGGCACTGGCTCTCGGCAGAATGCGCATCTTCTCTTCAGCCCCGCTTCATTCTCACGCTTCTGATTGGCATAATTGCATCCATTGCAGATCATGTTGCTGCAGCATCCCGACATCGTGGATTTTAGTGGATCCAGCGGCAGGCAACAAATCGGGCACTCGCCGTAGCAGCTGCCCTCGGGCATCGTAAATAAATCATCATTGTGTATTTCAGCCAATCTTTTCTTGCACTCCTCCTCGTGGTCTGGTCTATGATTTGCCATGCAATTGTCGCTGCAATACTCCACCAGATTACATGCACACATCTTCAATTTAATGTCATCAATTTCGGCCTGGCCACAAGATGCACAACACATGTCTGCAGCCGCCACTTCCTCTTCTGCATTCATTTTATTATCAAATAATGACTTGTAAATTTCTTTAATGGCGTCAGCCGTCCATACTTCGTCCGCTTCTTCTGTGCTCATCTTCTTCTTATGATGACTTAGAGAAAGACTATTGCCGTCTTACGCCCAATAATATATCGCCAGTACTCTCTATCTCCGCCCCTGCCATCACACTAAGTACACTAACACAAATCTTTCTTCTTTGAGGACTACATAGGTACTCATACGGAGATAGTACCGTTCATGAGAGGTACGTATGTACTTCAACTCTCTCTTTTTTCTGAAGTCGGAGCATAACAGTTATATCGAGCAAAGCAGTTCATTCGTCGGGGCTGTCAATACTGGAACAACCGAAGCTGCTATGAGTAGCAAAAACGAGGCAGATTACATGACGATGTTGTGCTGTGCGTCTTGTGGCAAAGCAGCAGTTGATGATGTGAAGTTGAAGAAGTGTGCATGCAACCTCGTGAAATATTGTAGCATTGCGTGCCAGAAGGATCATCGCTCGAAGCATAAAAAGTCGTGCAGGAAGAAATTGGCTGAACTACGTGACGAGATTTTATTCAAGCAGCCAGACAGCATTTATCTTGGTGACTGTCCGATCTGCTGTTTGCCTCTAGCAATGGATCCAAGTGAATCTATCATGATGCCGTGCTGCAGCAAACTCATCTGCAAGGGATGCGAGTATGCCAATAAGAAGCGTGAGAAAGAAGCTGGTTTGTTACATAGATGTGCATTCTGTCGAGAATCCATGATATTTTCAAAGGAAAATGCCCTCAAGAGGTTGATGGAAAGAGTCAAGAAAAATGATCCAGTTGCAATGACTGAAATGGGTAAGAAGCACTACAATGAAGGGGATTATGAAGAAGCATTTGAATATTATATAAAGGCAGCTGAATTGGGCAGTGCAGATGCGCATTATCAATTGTCATGCATGTATCATGAGGGGTGTGGTGTTGAGGAGGACATGAAAAAGGCATTTTATCATTTCGAAGAGGCCGCCATTGGAGGTCATCCCATTGCGAGGCACAATCTTGGAGTTGAAGAGGGGAATAATGGTAGGTTTGAGAGAGCAAAGAAACATTTCATCATCGCCGCCAACCTCGGATTGCATGAGTCGCTAGAATGCATCAGGGAACTGTATGCAAATGGACATGCAAGCAAAGAAGAATATGCCAATGCTCTTCGTGCATATCAGGCTGCCATGGATGCAACAAAAAGTCCCGAGAGGGAGAGAGTGGAAGATAAAGTGGTACAGCTCTTCTGAGTCTAGTTATGGCTAGCGTTTCATTGCAATACAATTTAGACGACCCTGTATATTTCATTGACGAAAGGAAGTGTGGTCTCATCACTTTTAGGTTCAAGTGATAATAATAATGATGATCAGGAGGAAGAGAATGAGGAGCAGCTACTGTGATGTGTAGTGTAGAAGAGATTTTCTAAAACATACAATCTGAAAAGCTGCCAGTACCTCTTGATCTTGAAAAGAGTTCCATGAAAAGCTCTCACAAGGTAATAAATGCTGCATCCTACATATATAGGTACGACATCTGGTCAGTCTACGACTGAATTCAAACCTATACTACCAGCCAGTCGTTTATTGTCCGTTCCACTGTTTTTTTGTCAGTCACAAGTACACTGAGAAGAATGGACACAATGGATCACAATCAAAAAGAGAAATGCAAGTCTATCTCACAGTGAGACTATCAATTTCTAATTGAATATAATGAATTAGTGTTAGACAAAGTCTAAATCGGTTCTATGAAACCTCATCAATATTGTCACAAGCTGGGGAAAAAGAAATGAATGGAAAAATGAACGGAGAAGGAGATCCAGTCTCTGTGCGAATCAGATCGTCCTCATTTCTCCCCTCTTTATAGCATCTTCCGCTACCTTCCTCTCCTCACTTTTCGCTGCATCCACAGCAGCCTGATACGCACGAAGAGCGTCGGAATATTCTTCTTTGCTCGCATTTCCATCTTTATAAAGTTTCATGAGCATTTTCAGCGAATCATGATATCCAAGGTTGGCGGCGATGATCCAATGTTTTTTTGCTCTCTCGAAGCTACCATTCTTCACCTCTAAAATTCCAAGATTGTGCCTCGCAATTGCATGACCTCCAATTGCTGCCTGTTCCAAATGGTATATTTCCTTTTTCTCGTCCTTCTCGTCACATCTCCCCTTCCAATACATGGTAGACAAATTGAAATGCGCAGCTGCGTCTCCGAATTCAGCAGCCTTTGTCAAATATTCCACTGCACTTTTATAATCCCCGTCATAGCGACGTCTCTTACCCATTTCCCGCATGGCAACAGGACAATTTTTCTTGATTCTTTTCATTACACGCTTTCTTACTTCTTTCTCCGATTTTGGCAATGGCTCTCGACAGAATGCACATCTTTGCTGTAGACCTGCTTCAAGCTCACGCTTCTGATTGGAATAATCACAACCATTGCAAATTGATTTGCAACAACATTCCATCAACGTAGATTTATTCACATCAATCGGCAGCGGCAAGCAACAGATCGGGCACTCTTCCCTATGGCTTTCTTCTGGCTGCGTAAATAAATCTCTGTCACGTAATTCAACCTTCCGTTTCTTGCACTCTTCCTCGTGCTGCTCCCTTTGAATATTCTGACATCCATCGCTGCAATATTTCACAAGATCGCAGCCGCCATCGCAGTCCTTCAATTTTACGTCATCAACCGCGGCGGTGCCACAAGATGCACATACTTCGTCCGCAGCCGCCGCTTCTTTGTTCATCGTATTATCTTGAATCATATACTGTTGCCGCTGCCGGACTCAAGAAGAAAACAACGCCACTTGCACCAGTAAACAATTGCCCGAGGAACAGCCCAGCAACAAACTTCTTGCTCGCTTGCTGTCCTTTCCTTAGAGCTGTCTCAACTTCACTACGAGATCTACACCGAAAAGAGTATGTTGTTCAGCTTCCGTCTCCTCCGGTAGTCAGTATGTAATGAAGCACACCTGTAACCAGTAACCTAATCGGTTGCTGTGGCTGTGGCGGCTGGCGGCTGATTAACTATGACCTTTAGTCAAATACGTTCTACGGCGCAATTTTTGTATGGAACTCCTACATATCGGGGCATTCATTGTACTAAAGGCCTTCAAAGATTCGCCAACCAGCACCTCTCTAATGCTATGGTAGCTATGTTGTCTAGAGAGGTTCGCTGGTGTGTAAGCGACGACATTGCTATTGGATTCACTGTGACGACAATATATACTTATGTTATAAGTGCGTGTGGGGTGCGATAATAAAATGAGCGCAGAAGATGAAGCGGCGGCTGCAGACGTGTGTTGTGCATCTTGCGGTAAAGCAGCAATTAATGATGTAAAGTTGAAGAAGTGTGCATGTAACCTCGTCAAATATTGTAGCGTTGCCTGTCAAAAGAATCATCGGCCTCAGCACAAAAAAATGTGCAGGAAAATATTGGCTGAACTACGTGACAGGGATTTATTTGAGCAGCCTGAAAATAGCCATCTGGGTGACTGTCCGATTTGTTGCTTGCCGCTGCCGATTGATCAATCAAAATCCACTTTCATGGGATGCTGCAGCAACATAATCTGCAATGGATGTGATCTTGCCAATCAACTACGTGAGTTTGAAACGGGGTTGGAGCAAAGATGTGCATTTTGTCGAGAGCCATTGGCAGAATCGAAGGAAGAACATGGAAAGAAAATGATGAAAAGAATCAAGAAAAATGACCCGGTTGCAATGCGGGAGATGGGTAAGATGCGTCGCAGTGAAGGGGATTATGAATCTGCATTGGAGTATTTGACAAAGGCTGCTGAGTTGGGTGATGCGGGTGCGCATTACAATTTATCAATCTTTTATCTCGAGGGGGGCGGTGTTGAGAAGGACATGAAGAAGACAATTCACCATTGGGAAGAGGCAGCCATCGGAGGCCATGCTGCAGCGAGACACAATCTTGGATGTGAAGAGGCGCACAATCGCAGGTTTGAGAGAGCGAAGAGACATTTCATCATTGCTGCCAACCTTGGATACGAAGATTCACTGAAAAATCTCATGAAACTTTTTGCAAATGGACATGCAAGCAAAGAAGATTATGCTGCCTCTCTTCGTGTATACCAGGCTGCTATGGATGCAACGAAAAGTATTGAGAGGGAGCAAGCAGAAGAAGCAGTGAGAAACGGAGAAGTGAAGAGTTTTTAGTTTGGGGCAATGTGGCTCGATTTACATGGGAGAGTAATCTTTTATCTTCTTGAAATCTCTTGATGAGGATAAACACAGAACTGATTCTTTCTCTAACAATAAACAATGATTGTTTATATGTTTTCAAACGGAGAAAAGCGGGAAAAGCCATGAAGAATGGAAAATAGCGACTCCAAACGATTGATAATAATAATTTGATGCATTATCAGTGAAAATAATCTAAGAAATGTTCCCATTCAGAAAACAGGTGATCTGTTATTGACCTCTTATTCCCCTTAGTATCCCACAGTTCAGACACTGTAAGAAAAAGAAGGAGTACCCTGTACACCACTAATATTGCCGGTATTCTTTTTTTCGTCATCGGTTTCTTGAGGATGTATCTGTTGTCCTTGTTGCTCATCACTGCAGCAAGAGCAAGAGCCACAAAGTGCTTGACTGATAGACTTCTCCGGAGTGGGACAAATCGTGATAAGAATACCAAGGCCAAGGAAGAAGACAGCAGCCGATATGGCGAGGTAGGCATCCTTGGATAGATCACAGCTGATTCCAGCCGTCTTATCGTAGACAGACGCGATTGATTNAAACTGATGATTGAGTGTCGCCGCTTGCCCAATTTTGTCTTTTTCTGTCCACCATCATCTAATATTGGGAGCAAATTACTGCCCAAAGAGAGGCCACTTCTTTTTCTTCTTTTTCCCACTCCCCTGGCTCCTCCTCGGCGGAGGAGAATGGAAGAATTCCGATGCATCGGGAGAGCTCTCTAGGTAGAGAGGGAGTGTGTTATGGAAATATTATTTTTTATTGATAGGTTAACCAAGTAAAAGGTATGTAGAGTAAAAAGAAAAAGAAAAAGAAAAGTTGGTTGAGGGTTGAGCGAAACAAGAAGCAATGTCACTTCCCCAAGTAGGAATTAGTATGTATGTAGCTACAACTCTTTGCAAGACCTTTTTTTACAAGACTTCCGAAGGAAGGTTAGGTGGTCACAGTCACCCCACATATCTACACCATACTTAAAAGTATTGTGCTGCCTGCCACTGCACAAAGTTAGGAAGTAGATAGACCATGGCCAAAACATTATCAAAGAAGGAGTTAAAGTTGCAGCCCAAAACCACACCAAAACTCTTGCTGGTGATTGGCACGCTCGTGATGCTTGTTGCTGTTGCGTTGCTNTACTGACCCTGGACAGCGTGCTGACTACTTGCAATCTGCAAACTTCATCCACCAAATTCAAACCACCAAGACAAGTATCAAAACAGCAGTCCAAAATTAACGAAGCTTGGTGTCCAGGTGCAGCTTGCAGCAACAGTGCCCTATGTCGACCGTGCCAACAGAGGTTCTTATTTATACTTTCTACTTGTCGAGCGGCATCCACTACACTCCTTGGAATGATCAATCATCTACCAAACGTTCGTCTAGCGGGTGAGAACAACAATACATTGCACGTCGCATCGCTGCTAGAAAAAAACTTGCATGGACAAGGCTTTGCAAATCTCCGTACCAAAGTGCCCGCACGAGGTGATGCATGGTTTCATCATTCCATCCCAAAGCAGTCCATGGCATGTCCAATTCAGAAGATATTACAAACTATCAACCCTCCTCCAGAAGAAGTACAACAGCAAATAGTCAGAAATGAAAGTAGTGGAGTGCTGGCTTTGGATGGTTATGACTCATCTCAGATAGTGGGTGCAAAGATGATACGAATACAAAATGGCAAGTGGAAACCGTTGGAAGCTGCTGAATTCTTCAAGTACAACTTCCCCTGCGCTAAGTACATTGTCAACACTCGTTTAGACAAAGAAGCTCAAGCCGCTTCACGTTCGCTACACTTTAAGAAGTTAGGGAGGAATTATACACTTGAGGAAACTGTAGACGAATTTAAGAGAGAAGATGGCTTTCTTTCCGAATTTGCTCAACACATGGGTGCATATCAGGCACGGTTGATATACATGGAAGATTGGGTGAACAATGTTACGCACTTGAATGAGGTGGTGGAATGGTTAGGCTTTCAGAATTGTCAATATGACAAAGTGTTGCACAATAATGTCAACGGATACGAGCAAGATAAGTCCTTACTTGAGGTGGGAGGTGGATGTCAAGCACCAATCGGTTTTTGAAAAAAAATTAGTCTTCGTTTTGTGTCATCAACACTTCTTATCAACTGGAAGAGAAGAATACTTTAGATTAGAGTATGTATACATTCACCCTCTCTCCACATTATGACTCTTTTTCTCTCTCATGGATCTCCTCTCTTTATCCTTGCATGACCCTTAGATTGTAGTAATGACCTCTTAAAATCAAATGGGTTCCCATTTCAAGTACACCTCCATCTCCAAGGAAGGTAATTTTGTCACAGTCTTTACTGGTCATCAGACGATGAGCTATCTACTTTGTAGTAATAGTTGAGTTTGCATCGGGCGCATGAAGATACTGTTTCAGCATTTCATACTCTCTTCTTGTGATTTGATCGAGTAGAACTTCATCTTTGTTGGTAAGAGTATTGTTATTCTTCCGTCCATTAGACTTCATCATGAGGCAGCCACTATCATCTGTAGCATCCAATGAATTAGTAGGTGAGTTTTTCAAAAGAACAGACTTCAAGGAACAACGAGTATTAGGATCAGCAATTGTCGTGACAACCCAAAACAATAGCCAAAGCCGAGCTTATCCCTCCAACATGGAACCATGGTACTGTTGTTACCACTAATCGAGTGTCTTTATCATAATTACATGGTGAACAAGTTTCGAAGATGTGATCTTGATTTGATGATAGCTACAGATAATATATTCTATGCTGCCAGATATATACTTCTTCTTGCAACAAAGGCGTGAATGTTATTGGGGTCAACAAGGTCAATCAATGCCAATGCTGGCTGCAAGGTGTACAAGATACAAGTCATGAAATTTGTACCCGACATTACTTATGTACAACAACTTCACAGGAGTAAATAATATTTTCGGACTATTATTTTTGTAAAACTGATATACAAATAATTTGGGGGTATATTTTATCTGATGACCTTGTAAAATGAGTATTTATGGGTGTACTTTTTGGAATGCTGTGTAACTGTAACTGTAACTGTAAATAACTGAAATTTGAAATCAACTGTCACAAAGACGGTTTGGCAATCTGGCAAAAAGTAAAATTGCGTACACATCTTTAGATGGGTCTAGATTCCACAATAGTGGAGGTGGCACGAGTTGGCCATTGGTTGTGTCACTGGCAACAAGTACATGCTACAGAGGCTCAAATCAATGTTACTGCAAACGTGGAATCTCTTTGGCAATGAACGCGCGAAAACGTCCATCTTCCATCAAAGCATCAACGTCAAGGTTACAGAATTTTTTNCCCTTCATTTCCTTGTGTATGTATCTGGGAAAGCACAGACAAATAATCCGACAAGCCCATGCAGGGAAATCCAAGGTCAGTTCGTGCAGTAACATTATCAATTGGGCCAGCTAACTCCAATAAGTGCGGAACCAAACCTTTATGGTCACGCACTTCTTTCTCTACACAGCTTACTTTACTCTTCCATGCCGATACAATTCGCTCCCTTGGATCACGAATCAGGGCAAAAGAACCATGCTTCTTAAACTCGGCGTATTTGGGCCAATCGTCTACTAATCTCTTCGCTTGGATGTTTTTCCAGAGCTTTTGATTTGCCAAGTTATGTATCCCCGGCGGACCTGTGTAGTTCATGGACGCAAATGATCTGCCGTGAACGATGGCAAAAAGTTCACTGTAAAGTGAAGTACTCCCACACTTGGCGCAAGCACAAATATATGTTGTTGGATTAAGAAGTTCTACACCATGACTTGTTGCATCTTCAGCAGGCATGATTTGCCACGCTCCTATAATATGTTGCCACGCTTTAGGGCTCATCACTGCAGCACTTGTTTCTCTACGTTTGCTATTTGGCGAAGAGGCTTCAGAAATCTTCCCAAGGATCAAAAAGTCAAACACCAGAAGGCCTACGCCTAGCAGCATGCTAGTAGCAATCACCAATATCTCTAGACGATAGCTGCGCACAAATCTGATTGGTCTGGGCATTATGATGTAGCAGGGATGCATCAAGTAACAATAACCACGGGAGTATGGTAACTAAATGGTGAGAAGAGGGCCAGTAGGGTGAGTAAAATTGACCTACCATGTCACACGTGAATAAGTACTTGTGGAGAGGCCTAAGTATATACTTAGGTAGAGGATTGGTACAAGCCAGAAGAGGGTCTTGGGTCTTGTATGTACCTGTACCTACCTACCATACTTAGTTGTTTGTGGCTTGTGCGTGCCGCATCTCATTCACATACATACTAATTCCTATCGTAGGGTAATAATTTATGAAACTTATACCACCCACAAGACCAGCTTTTAGCAATAACTAGAACGGACCAGGCAACGTGCCGGTCCGTAGCATGTGCGGTATTGCGTTCCGTATTTTGAGATAGGTACGAATTTTGACATGCAAATATTATCAATAAATTATAATTATCCATCGTTTGAAGCTGGCCAATGTACACATAGGAACTCCATGGTCAAGA
>JALLBI010000276.1:0-14975 GCA_036940125.1 Mediolabrus comicus
AAAGAGGCGGTAATAGACTTCAAAAAGATGTCTGAGTGGAGTGCATTTGATTGACCTGAGTTGCGTAAAGAAGCTCGCAGTGTAAATTCTTCATCAAGCTTCTTTGTGTAGCTTATCAAGCTCTTTAAAATCCTTTTTCTTTCGCCATTGATCATTATAGAATCACCACCATCCTTAACATATACCAGCATGGTTTTCAGCGCCTTTTGTATTGTGTTGAGAAGGATGTATTCATCTTCAACTAAACATCTAATCGCTACCTTTGCGGCCAAGACGTCATCTTTCTTTACCCGTCTACAATACTTCATTAGCTCTGAGTCTAAAATCTGCATCCTTCCGGCAGGTGACACGTCAAGAAAGAACCCATCACCAGGATTGTTCAGAGCACGGCGAAAATCAGTCAGCAGCTCTGCGATGATATCGTCCACGAACAAGTCATCGGGAGAGTAGCCCAACTTCACGAGTGCCTCAACACCACGTGATCGACTCAGCATTAGGTTATGCCGTTCAACTCTATCAATTGCGAAACCAAACTCGATACACTGATCAACAATCTCCAGATCCATGTCAGCTGTGATTTGAATGTCGCGGAACCCGCTTGCTTCAAACTCTTTAGGGCTCTTTGCGTGCTCCTTCGTGGACAGGAGCAACAGTGCTCTGTTGAAATATCGATTCGCTAATCCCTGCATGAATTGTAAGCATTCTTCAGACCACCCTTGCTCTTCATAAAATTGTTCATACTGTTCTTCACCGAGTTTGATTGCCACTGTAAAGTAGGCAGAACCCTCGGATGCAATATCGGCCATTGTCATATCTCCAAAGTGCTCTTTTTCATTGACTACCATCGTCCTGTATATTGTAAGGCACAAAATACCTAGATTATTCGAACATACGGCCATCGCTTTCTTGTTCTTTAGTCTCGAGAAAAGACGTAACGAGTCCTTGGTCACGTTGTAAGCAAGATTGAGATCGCCTGCGAAAAAAGCCTCATTAGCAGATCGCATTACTTTGAACAAAGTTTCCATTGTAACGTAAACAGAGTCAACTTCAGCACAAGATTTGCCAATGTAATTCACCATCTGGTTCAAATGATCATCCTCGAGACGATTTTCATTCATATCCCGCAACACTATGAAGTAGAAGCAAGTTAGAAAACTAACGAAGAGAAATGCATGCCAATTCAGAGTGTAACAATCGTTGGATGCATGACACTTACCGTTCAACAAATGAATAACAGACACAATTAAAGATCTGGCTAACCAGTATGCGACGCCAGGACTTAGTGAATATATTTATATATAATATTATGTATACATAACTCAATCATCCTTTTCCCAAGGCTCCGAAAATGTCTTACACGCAAATACTTTGTGATAACGTCGACTCTCAACGCTAGCCTTGATGTGATGATGATCGACTGGAAAGTCATAATGTACCATGTACACAAGTGGGCCACCTCCAACCCTCTTGATTTCTTCTTCATAATTCTCAGTGATCCACTTCATCACGATCTTCTTGTTCTTAGTTACTCCCTTGAACTGCTCATCATTGACATCCTTCCTAAATGAAATGTTGACTCTCTCAATGATAATAATATCGAGCTTGCTTTTCTTTCCACAACCGACAATCCACTCCTCCCAATGCTGCTGGTATGCCACACCATAAAAGAAGTGGCTTCCCTCATCAATCTCAAAGTCATTGAAAACAGTCAAAATAGTACCATCTCGCAATCTCACACTGGGGTAACTCATCATGTCAGGACGCTTCTTGCAGCCTTTTTCATATGGATTATCCCATGAACTAACGGTGCCTAATCCGGCACTCGGCCACTCTGACACGATCCTTACTAACCACTTCGTTTCAGGTCTATCCTTTGTTTTACGGTAGTTTTTGTGGGCGTCCAAATCATATCCAGTATTTTCTATTGCCGCGATTGCCTGATTTTCACGGTCGGAGAAGGTGCGACGATCCTCAGGCATCTCATGAAACTTTTTCATGTCTTCATCCGACAATGTGGCACGATCTTGGCTTGCCAAAAGAACTTCACGACAACGAAGCTTCAAAGTGTATAACCATTTTGATAGAGGAATGAATTTCTTCAGTTTTTGAATGCCTCCAAGCACTCTATGATAGGGTACATCATCGTTTGGATACATGTTTTGCCACTCTTCAAGAAGACCCAACATTTGTTGCAACTTCTTCTTAGATAACGCTTCCTCGCGCTCTTCCTTCACCAAATCCATCACTGGTGTATCAAAATTGATTCCAAGTTCATCTCGGAGGTAGTCAACTTTCCATTTCGCAATTTCCTGATGGCTTAAGAGGAACTTGTATAGAAGGTCCATCGTTTCCTTGTGCTGTGGATCAAAAAAAGATAGCATACCCTTTTCTAGTCCCGCGCTTGCCAAAGCCTTCTGATACCCATGAACAATTGTGGCAAAGTTTCTATAATCATCATCAAGCGGATTACCTGGAATCGACGAAAGAATGATCAATTGTTCTGTTGTTGCAGGAACATAACGGGTCCAATTGTTGGGTTTTCCGTAGAGTTCATGACAGAAATATGTTCTGTATGCCGAGATAGTTTGTTTATCATTGTTGTCCATTCCTTCCAAATCCTGTAGATCCTGTTTCGGTGTTTCACTCCATTGCTTGAGGATTCTTTGGATCCGCAACCACCGTTTTAGCACTTCAGCATTTTGTGGGAGATAACTCCTCATTGTTTCGATGCGAAGGTCAACATATTGTCGAAGAAGAGTAATGACCTCATCTTTGCTATCACGATGTTCCAGCCATGGTCTAAGCTTATCTCCTACCTTTGCATGCCCAAAGTGAAAATAAAGACCGAATGGGTCTTTCAATGGGTTTGATGGGTTATTGATGACATCCTCCCAGCTCTCCTTTGCTCTGGAAATGATGTCCTTCTTCACCTGGAGTGATACTGATCGATTCATCCCAGATAGGCCTAACCCATTGATAATAAATGATTCCATTTTTTTACCATCGTCCCCCCATCCACCCCTGCTGCCCCGCCCACTGCTCCGCTGGTACTTCGTGCCATCAAATGTAAATGACTTTAGGCCGTTTTCATCTAGAACAATGCCCGCGATTGCTGGTGGCGTAGGGGCTCCTAGGGGCTCGTCATCAAGTGGGATGAAACCTGGTGGTATTGACGGAAGCTGAATGGGAACGACGGATACATCATCAGCACCAGCGTCATCATCATCATCAGAGCTTTGGTGGAGTAAGAATCTGTTGTGTCAGCACGGAAGTAATAATAATAATAATAAATAATAACATCACATGGCACCGTTGCCGCTTGCTTACCTTGCATCGTCTCGCACCTCAACCTCCCCCCTATCAGCCTTTTGCTTGCCCCCGCCGTCGTCGTCCTCCAACTCTTCTTCCTCCTCCTGCTCTTCGTCGTCATCATCGTCCTCCTTGTCGTCGACATTTTCTACGGTAGCAGCGCCATCAATAATATCTTCATCTCCAGACTCCAACTCTTTTTCCTCCTCCTCCTCCTCCTCTTCGTCGTCCTCCTTGTCGTCGTTCCCGAGTGACGGAAATCTTGCTGTGATATCCTCTACAGCATCTTCGTCGTCGTCGTCGTCACTGCTGCCTGCAGCCTCCTCAAGACAGTCATCACATATGAAGCAGCCGTCACTATTCCAGCAGTTGGTACATACAAACTCTGAAGTAGGACATACCTTTCCGTCTACTCCACTACAATCAATACGTAAAATACCACCCTGACCAAGGACTGCTTTACAATGGCATTTATTCATTTTGTCATCAGTAGGGGAGGTTAGAGGTTAGTTTACTACTGTGGAAAATCTCATTGTCGACCATCCATTGGTCCATTGTCATGTCCAAATCAAAAAGTTCTGGAGAAAAAGGAAAAAGGTGATAAATGGGAGTCCTTCTTCCCTAGATACTTCCCGCCATTTGTCACGCGTCACGCGTCACTTGACTTTCCACTTTTCACAACATTGACACCATGACCGACGGACCCGCGGTCTTTGCGCTTCGTTCCACTCATTCGACGCGTATCAGCAGCGTCAATTCTCACGGTTGAAAGAACTTTACGTTTCTTGCCTGTTCCCGTACCCAATGTAAAAAGTTGTTGTTTGATGATATGTGATTTGGCAGCATCAGTTTCGGCAGCAACAGTTGATGAGAATTTTGGAGTGATACTGCTCAATTCAGCAGCAGCTCTGCTGCTCGACTTGGTAACAACTGCCAATGTTGATCTTGGGGTAATAGTGTTCGGTTCAGCTGTGGCAGCTGCTTCTAATATACCAACGCGCTGTCTTAGATCAACATTCTCGGATTTGAGATTACTATTCTCATCATTCAACATGGCAAAAGTAGCTTCCAAACTGTTTTGGGACTTAAGTTGCTCACGAAGATCGTTGATTTCAGATTTCAACATGTCAACTTGTTCATGCAGTTTGGAATTGGACGATTCCACTGCAGCAATACGTTGTTTGAGATCACCATTCTCTTGTTGAAAAGTGTCGAGTTGTTGCTTCATCTCTAATACCGTAGCCAAAACAAAGTCGTTGTCGCACTTGGGACCCTCACCACCACCATTGTCCACCATTGATGCGTTGGTTGCATCTCCTACCTGCTCCGAAGTGTTTGTTGTTGTAGACACAATTGCATCCCTTTTGGAGTTCTCATCGCCATTGATGTCCACCTGAATGGATGCTTTTGTTGTCTTTCCTTCCACTACCAAAGTGTTCGTGTCCTTCAAAGATACAGAACGAAGATCGGGATTATTGACGGCATCCATATCATCATCGGGGGGACTGAACACGTCTGCAGACTCAAAAGGCTCCTCTGCAACGTCGTTGGTGTATTGAGATGCAGCTGGTGCACCTACATATACCTCACTAGCCGATGCAGTAAAATGTACCGGATCTTGTGTCTCGGTGGCTTGCATCTTCTGCTCCAACTCGCATGTAGTAGCAGCAGGCTCATAGGCATCAACTTCGGTGGCGTCAACGTTGTTGGTGTTTTGAGATGAAGTAGATGAGTTTACGTTCAATTCCATGCAAGCATTTGTAATCTTCTTGTGCATCGAAGCGGTCCTAACAGAGCAATCACAGTCACCGAAATTTCCATAGCCAATCTTAGACATCAAAGCGTAGACCTTTTTTGTTAGAGATAAGCAGTTGGCTATGTCAGGGCATATCATGATAATGCATGCAAACAGCCGACCGTCAACAACGTGTGTATCGACATGCACTGTGTAGAACCCAAGATTATCCTCCACATTGAATTCCTTCTCAACTTGACCTTTTATCAATGCGGATACTTCTTGGATGCTCTTGCTACTCCACTCAATAATTGTCGCGGATGACGACGTAGTATTGGATGAAGATGTGGTATTGTCTTTCGAAGATTTCAATGTAGGCTGTGATGATGACTCGCTTGATACCTCCTTGGGATCGTCACGGACCGGCCTATCGACCTTTGGCAACTTCGAGGATGCGGCGGTAGTAGCGTTAGAACTCAGCGCAACTTTGGACGAAGAAGATGCAGCAGCAGCCTTGCGTTTCTTCGATTTGTTCGAAGAGGAAGTTTCTGCACTTGACGAAGCTGATGATGCAGCAGCAGCCTTGCGTTTCTTCGATTTGTTCGAAGAGGAAGTTTCTGCACTTGACGAAGCTGATGATGCAGCAGCAGCCTTGCGTTTCTTCGATTTGTTCGAGGAGGCAGTTGCTTCACTGGACGATGCTGAAGATGCAGCAGCAACCTTGCCCTTGCGTTTCTTCGATTTGTTCGAAGAGGCAGTTGCTGCGTCCGAAGAAAAGAAATGAGTTAGATCTTTGTCACGCTTTCCCAAAACGTTAGCTCTGGACAGATTATTATTCTTTGTCATTGTAGATGAGAAATGACAGAAGGCGACACGGGTGTTGCCAAGAAGAGCTTGAGTTTCTATGCAAAGAAGTATCGAGTAAGGAATAATAATTTAAAATTATCTAAGGTTGAGCTGTCAATTGCTTGAAAGCTGTTGACAGCAACAGGAGCATAAGATATCCGCATCTTCTCTTTTTGCCCATTGGATGTGCTTCTTATAAATATATCAGAGCCACTCCTTCCGTCGCTCATCATCCCAACAATCTTCTGGAATTTGACACAAGGCTCAGATAGCGGTTGTGATACGCAATCATCATTTTGCAACACTATTTCTGTGATTGGTACATCACCCTCCTCTCTTGAATAGCCAGGACCAACGACTGCATTAGATTCAGGGGTAATTAAGATACTGAACCCACCTTTCGGAAGCGTGGTGCCTGATTCAAGCATCGTTATTAACGATACTGGCAAGAAATCCAACAAGATTTGTCCAACATACTCATTTGTGCTTGGGTTAGCTATTGAACTTGTACCCGTTTGTGCCACTGTGTCATCAAGGCCCGCGAAAACGTAAGGTGACGTAATGTGGAGACCAGAAAAGAATGCCTTCTTCTTGCCATCGACATACCATTTGCGACAACGTGGATCGTACCCATATTTGCCTAGAGGGCATAGGTTGGGCTGTAGCTGGGCGCCACCATTTGCCTCCGAACTCGACCAGAAAGGAGACACGGCAGCCGAAAAAGGTGTGCAACCAGAAAACCCTAAAACCATTCCGTCATTTTCAAACATGAGCGCCAAGTAGGGCAACTCCGGCAAGCCCGGAGGTGACATATCGAGCAATATGTTGTAGAATGGAATAAGCACACTTGCCATGGCTGAAGCAGTCTTCGCTCGATGAAATGAAGTGCCATAATTAGTATCGGTAACAATGGACGAACCCGGCATTTCTGACAAGTCAATCCACCAATTTGTTGCTTCTGGAGAGGCTGGAAATGGACTATTTGTCGAATTGCGTGTGCCGTCTGGCCAGGCATCATCCTTCTGAGATGCCACATGGAGTTTTTGCAAAGGCCTACTATCTCTCTCATCGTAATTAGTGCAAATCTCGCCTTCTTTGTGCCAGCCCCAATCACAATCGCATGGTTGATCTTTCAGCCATCCACATGTGTCACCTGTTTGGGTGCTCTTGCATTCTTCTGCACCTCCAACCATATCAACAGGAAAATCTGTTGTATTCAGCGCTCCGAAGAATAGCCAAGTGGCATATCTAGTAATGACGTGCAAATCTCTTGCTACTAACTCTGTATACGAAGATGCCAGTGATGCTCTTAAAGCAGTAGAAGAATAGAGATAATTGTCATAGAGTGAAATAAAATCCTCCTTCACTGGCTCTAGGAGCTCAGGAAACGTCGATATTTTTGACAGAACAACCACGGAGATGATTAGGGAGAAAATGAGGAGAGGAAGTATGATGAATGTCACGATCGACCAAAACAGCGGCGATGTCCATACAGTTGTTTGTATCTGCTTTGACGTCGGATTTGAAGTTGCCTCCGATGCATTTTTCTCATTTTTGTGGACATTGCGGCCCCGATTTAGCTTCAGCTTTCGTCCAAAAACGTCTTCTTCTACTTCCTTCTTGGCTCTTCCTCCTCCATTGTAGTAGCTGAATGGAAAGGACTTATCTTCTTCTCTGCTATTGTACAAGTCTGAGAATTCTTTGCACAAGTTAAACTCATTTCTGACTTCAATCTGAGTCACGTCGTCTGCTCGTTTCGCCGTTGTTCCTGACCTACTAAATCTTTTCATCATTTCAGTGAATTGTTCAACAAGTACATCCAACTCTGTGTTTGGACTCCATCCACAGTGAGTTTTGCGTTCAAAATCAATATCAGTATCTTCGTCACTACCAAAGGTTTTAAGAATGACTTTAGCCACCATCTCAATGAATCTCAGCGGCTCTGTGAGATATGACGACGAAGCAAATATCACCAAAAAGATTATGATAATTCCCACGATGCCTGCAATGGACGTAAACAACACCAGGTCGTTCACTCGCGAATCTATTGTCTCTCCGAGATTCATGACAACTCGTTTAAGTGCGTCGTCTTTAGATATCGACAAAACAGATACAAATTCTGGGAAATATAATGGATCGTACTCGTTTGGTATTGGAGGAATTGGGCTGGCAAAGATGATATTAGAATCGTCTGTTCCAAATGAAGTCACATCAAATATACCTTGCGCTTCCTTTGGATCCCATCGGCCCTTGAAGTCCACAAGACCTTTGATAGCATCAAATATTTCTTTATCCACCCCTGTCCCCAGTGACGGATCATCGATTGTGGTTGGTCCTTTTGAGGGATCATATTCAAACTTGTCGGGCGCAGTGATAACACTACCATCATCCCATCGTGCCAAGATAGGTGCTGCCCATTCATCAAGCGCAACCTCGTCGATCACATCTCTAATCCCATCCAGTGTAATGTCGATCAAAATACACGTAATAAATGCCCCAGTTTGTGAATCGTACACTGCTTTCCCGGCAGTAATTAGCCAAACGTTTGGATTCCAAGCATCTTGATACGGACCTACAGCATGAAATTTGTCAGGATTCAATGCTTGATCTCGACACCATCCGCGTTCAAGAGTGTTATATTCACGGGAAGGGACAACTGTACCATTTGGGTGACATCGAGCAATTTCTTCCTCTGTTGCAATCGGTCCCAAGTCCGGATTAGTTGGGTTCGGCTGTCTCATCCAATCACATCCGATGCTAACATACGTTGACCNTCGGTCCCAAGTCCGGATTAGTTGGGTTCGGCTGTCTCATCCAATCACATCCGATGCTAACATACGTTGACCTACCATCAACTTCATAGTGTGGAAACTGGATGAGTGAGCCCGCACCTGCGTTGCTAAAATAATACCCAACTTCTTTGATGTCCTGGTGATATTCAAAGAGAGATTTTAACAACGGACTCAAGGCAGCACTCTTTCTCGCTATCTGAGCATTCACTGGTGTTGGAGCGACAACACCGCCTGTACTTATATCGTTATTGGCTTTAGTACACTCAGGAAAATAGTCAAATGACTCTGAACTGGTAGCATTCGGATTGCAACTCCCTTGCATGAAATAGAATGAGTTCACCGTGCTAAGTCGCGGATACTCTGAATACCACGATAGTCTATTTTCATGTTGGACATGTTCCATATAATTTGATTCATTAACATTGCCCTTTTTTTCGTTTGGTGTATGGCTAAAATCCCAATCCAAAGGGAGAGGATCCATCAAAATTGGATATATATTAGCTCCCGCCTCGGTACTATAAAAAGGTGTTGCCGAATCATCTTCAATCGTTGGATATCCTGCAAATCTATCTAGCAAGAATTCTTTCATGATATTGGCAATACCAATCGGCATGATACGAGGGGAAATCGCCTCGGCCAGATATCGTGTAGTTGTCCCTAAGGAAGTTTTGAATAGTTCTTCGGCAGTGGATTTGGATTCTTGTTTTGCCTGATGTCCAGCAACAAATGTTCCAATTATGGACACCAACATGATCACTAGAATAGTGAGTGTGCTAACTGCACCAAATGTTAAAAGCATCTGTTTTCTTAGGGAGTATGATGGATTGAGAAAGATTTGCCTGAAGCTGAGGAGGTGAAGCCTCTTGGATTTCTTTTGTTTCGGCACCGTGCCCCCATCCCCATTAGTAGTTTCTTCCTCGGACAAGGAAGTTTGTTGTGTCGTGGCTAGTGCCTCGATGTCATCAAGACCATCATTATCGCGATTTGCAACGAGCTCAAGATCTCCAAGCAATTGCAAAGCTTTTGGTGATAATTGAGACTCTCGTAGTGCCTCCTTGCGAAGATTCACGCTCGACCTGCCACTGCTGCCACGGCTACTACGACGACTGCTAACAGTGGAAGAGTAGCTGAGCAGTCGAGCGCTTCTTGTCCATTCCAAGTCAGCATCATCACGTAGTATTGGTGGTGGTGCGTCCTCATCTTTTCCTTGCTCTTCTTCGTTATTTTCCGCTGATGTTACATTATCCGAATCATGATGCAGAGATGGTGAATATTTCTCATATTTAGATCGCCTTTGCCGTGGAGTATCATCCTTATTATCATCATTATTATTGTTTGGAGGGGCGGCTGCTAAGTTGACGTCGGCATCTTGGCCTGTTGGTTTTGACTCTGCCATCATCACGTTGTTCTTCTTCTTCTTCCCATTTCTCCTCTGCTGGTTGGCTGGGGTGGACCGCTCCTAACGGTTGTTTTAGGGTATGAAGAGATGCAAAACTGAATGAAATGAAACTACAATCTGGTCTACGGAGCCTTTGTCAGTACTGCAGCACAGTTAGGGAGGTCTGCGTACTGCGTAGTGGCAGCTGCACGTGACTTTCGACTTTCGGAAGGAGGATCGCTCCCGCAAAATCTTCAGGTGTATTTACGTAGGTAGGAATTAGTAGCATAGAGCTGAGATCTCAACGCCAACTCAAAAATTCAAGCTCCTACTCAAAAATTGTATGGTAATCTCTGCTCAACGCAGGTATGGTAGCTTTATTCTCTTCACAAAACAACCAAAGCAAAGCAAAAAGCTATCATGAGCCTTCAATCCACCGCTGCTATTACGTTTCTCCTTCTTGTTGTTCTGGCGAGCGATGCCTTTGCCGCTAGTCATCAACAATCAGTGGTAGCTGCTTGCGGAATGTCATCTGATCTTACTTTCAAGACCTGGTCTGGTTTGGTAGAGACTCATGCTCCGGTGTTATTTCCCCAAAACGATGCCGATTTGCAAAAAATTCTTAATAGAGCGAGAGATGGCGGATGCAAAGTGCGACCTACTGCTAGTTGATGTCTGCACCGAGTTTGATCATAGAGGAAACATTAGAAAGTGATATGGTGGTAGTCTCCCTTGATCAATACGTCGCTTCTGAACCCGAATGGGCGGAAACAGTGTTGATCAATGAAGGTGCCGATGTCGCCACTGTAAGAGCATCTGCTGGACTGACCCAGCTTGACCTGTATTCTTTCATTCGTCCCCGAGATTACTTTCTACATACCATCACGCCCAGTTATTTCTTTACACTAGGTGGACTAGTTGCAAACTTTGTTCATGGAAGTTCTTTTGGAAAAGGACCATATAATGATTACGTGCAATCAATGCGGGTGATGCTTCACGATGGTAACATTCAGCATATCACTGACAAAGAAGAATTGAGGTATTGGCGTAATAGCTACGGGCTATTAGGGATCATTCTCAACGTTGAGCTTATCGTAGTGAAAAGACCCCATTTCTGGACTGGAATTCTACCAAAGCAATCTCTGAGCGGAGGATGGAATCAAGACAGCTTTGATGCACATATCAACCGCATTAAGGAGGAGTATACGGCTGGTGAATGGTTCCTTGACCCATACAACAAAAAGTTTGTTGTGATAGTGCAAAAACAAGAAGACTTGAAGAAACACAATAGGAACAAGCATGCATTACAGGATAGCGATTGCATTTGGAACTTCAGGAATGGACAATGCGAACCATCTAAGGAATGTTCATACCAATACCACTTTGGTGATTGGAGCGTTCACGATTCGTGTCGTACCACCCATTCTTCTCCTACCTCCGATGATGAATGTAAATGGAACTATAGAGCAGCTACCTGTCGTCATTTAGAGTATTGCTCCTACCAGTACGAGCTTGGTGACTTGACCCTCGATGAGTCGTGCAGATTGATCACTCTTCCTCCTCCCAACGTTGACACCATGAAGCAAACCTATCATGAGCTTATTCATGATAATCCTATGCTGGGAGTGACTGGCCCAAAGATTGAAGGCGATGAACAAACTTTGGTTCGTCTTGCTAGTCATGTAGGGTTGGAGAGATTACTCCCCGTGATCTCCTTCTCTACAATTTCTCAGAATGTTAAGGAGTCCTACGAGACAAGAAACGACGGATTCTGGCCTAAGGCATCGCTGCCGTTGACGATGCCATTATTGGAGTATTTGATAAAACCCGCAAAACTGTTTCAAGTGTTGACTGACATCATTGATCTGAAACCTGAAGTGAATATGCCCTTGGAATGGAGATTCGTGACATTTGATGAGAAGGATAGTGCTCATCTAAATCCAGGCAATATACAATTTGGTGAATGGGCCTGTGTGCAACTCTTAACATTCGACGTTCCTGGACATAAGTCTGATGGTTGGAGGGATACTTTCTTTGAGGTTGAACGCATTTTACAACAGGCAGGAGGGACGCCTCACCCAGCTAAATATTTTGGCATGGCCAAAAATAGTGATGGCATGGTGCAACCATTTGTTGACGTACCATCAAATCTTCTTTACAATGAGGCACAGAAGCAAGAGTTTCGTGAATATGCTAGGATGATGGATCCGGAAGAGCGATTTTGGTCTGGATTCATGGCTGATTATATTTCGACTTATTAGCTGTCATACATCGATAGTTTTTGTTTATTAAGCACAAGGCTCCATGGAGAAGTTTATTGATGTGCAAACTAGATGCTCATATAGTCCTACAGTTTACCTTACTGAGAGCCCTACTACTACTATTACTCTTCTCTTGCTCAGAGAGGACGAGCGTATTCGCATCAATAGGTAACTGTTGTAGTGAAAAATGTAGAGTGTTCATATGATCATGAAACATGCATGTGAAACAATGAATTTCCTCCTCCTCAATTTTGGCCTCGCATCCTACGGATCTCATCCCAGCGAAAGTCAGTATCCACCTGATACTTTTTTACGAGCTCAAATTCATTCTGCTCCATGAAATAATCTAACGTTTGAGAATTGTATCCGCTAATAACCTCGTTGACCATGGACTTGCGTCGATCTTCATCCAGAGCATCCGCTTCTTCTCGCAAAAAAGTAGCATACCTCTCCACTTTCGCCAGGACCTGGCCAAAGTAGTTGTGCGACGCTTGGAATGCAAGCGTATTCTTCGTAGAATCAAAGCTGCTGTCCGTCTCAAGATGATCCCAGTGTTTTCGCCAAACTCTGCGTGCCAAATTCTTGATACTGTCACCGTTCAAATGGCTCGAAGAGTTTGCTAGAGAAGCGGTAGGCTCTGTTGCCAAGAGGATAGGAGAAAGGTCATTCCTTTCCAAAGAGCTGAGCGCCTTGAAGGATTGACCGTCTTTCAAGAGATCGACAAACTTTGAATTCAGACCGTTTGACCAGTAATTGCTGTCATTGTTGAATAGTGCTTCGACATTAGGAAATTTCTCGCGAAAGAACGCCAAAGCTGCACTCTCAAATGTATCGTCATCCGACAAGAAGTCTAATTTGACCAGTTTTGGAAAGAGGCGAAGAATTTCATTGATTTTGTTCGCAGCTTCTGTTGCCGCTTCATCATGAGGGTAACCACTAACATATGGATCCATGATATCCTCAATGAATGGAGTGTCAAATGTCCTCCTACCATAGTATGAGGAGCACTGAGATAAGAATGATGAGTTGGAGGTCAGTGGTGGGACGAAGTAAAATAGAAGCAACACCTGCAAAAGTTTACCTTTTTCATGGCCGAGCTGCGGTATGGCTCATCAATGAGCGACTCGAGATCTAGCAAAAACTTGTCAACGATGGCTCTCCTTTCCTTCTCCCTTTGTTGCCTCTTCTCCTCCTTTGCCTGCCGTTTTTCGCGCCTCTTCTGTTCCTTCTCTCTGACAATCCGTTCTGCTCTTTCGGTGATGTCAGTGTATGCTTCAATGAATTCAGCATAGTCTTCCTTTGGAGGAGCAGAGAGATTGTCGGTCATGTATTGATCAATCCAGGCATTGATTCCTAAACCTAGTGAATCTCTTTCTGTATTGTATGCGCCATAGTTATGACCACCAGCCTTCAATAATGCAGTTTTGTTCTTACCTTCTGTAGAATTGGCCATTTCGTCACTATATCGGAATAGGAATAGACAAAGAAGTTAGTTGAGAGGAAGAGTTAGGAATACATATCAGCTAAATACAAGAGAGCATATACCAGGGTAGCAAAACGTCTTACATGTTCTTCCACAGGACTAGTGGACCAATCTTGTCGCCATGTGCATCCAAACGATCTCGGATCCAGAGGAACTTTCCTTTACTCTTGTTGCGTGAGGCCAAACGTGGATGGTTGAGAATGCAGCGATAGATGGGGTTCCTCCAACATCGACTCCAGCTAGATTTGAACGCCATTGTGAGAGGATCAGGTGCCTTCGTCAGACAGTTCCAGCAAGAAAATGCACCGATGTTCATGTCTTGGTACAAAGACAACACATTTTTCTTGACACAAAATTCACATTTGCGGCCATTGGCAAGCCGCAAAAGGCGGAGTGGACTGGGAGGGTGAATTGAGTGATTCTTCATCAACTTGTACAACTCCTCGAAGGTCTTTTTGGCATTATCTCCATGAATGAGAGCAGAACGGACCACCATGGTAGTGGTAACTCTGCTCAATAGGGATTTGCATGTTAGGGCAACATTCATGAGGGACCTGGGAGGAAGAAACTGAATTTGTTGTTCAATTGTTAGTACCATTTTGTTCAGCAATTTTGTTTGGCATGCCTTCGTATCCATTTACTCACCTCCATAACCGTCACCATGGCATCAACATTCATGACAACTCCCTCCGAGGAAGGCTCTTCATCGCTCTTCTTGAGTGCTGCCGACTTTCGCCGAGGACGTTTCTTTGCCGCTGGCTTGGAATCCTCATCCTCTTCCATGTCATCCGCTTCATCTTTGGCCGCTTGTTCCATCATCTTTTCTACACTTTTCAGTGCTGCCTTGCGTCGAGGACGTTTCGCTGGGAGCTTGGTGTCCTTTTCACCCTCCTCGGGGATGATTGCTTCGTCGTTGTTTGGTTGCATGGCTACAATAATGGCTACGGCGATAGATCAATCTACAGCGAGATGATGGTGTTGGTTTGTGAAGCTCTCTAATTCTAATAAAAAGTGTTGAGCGTTTTTAAACAAAGACCTTTAGAAATTTAGAAGAGGCATATTTAGACAGACATATTGATAATTTTGGCGCGTACTCTAAATGCCTTGCGTGTCATTGCTCCTCACACCACCAGAACAAAACAACAGAACACTTGCTTCTTTTATCTCTAGC
>JALLBI010000277.1:0-13546 GCA_036940125.1 Mediolabrus comicus
GTAATTTTCGGGGATGGTTGCGTTGATGGCTTTTGTGTCGGAGTACTGAGGCTGAGGCATCAGATAAGGGTTCGATGCCTCCTCCTACCACTACTCCGACACAAAAGCCATCAACGCAACCATCCCCGAAAATTACCAATTTTCCAACGGCACCCCTGAATAGTGCCGAAGCTTTATTCAACAATCCTACACAACAACCGTCACCTCGACCAAGGCAACGGAAGGGATGCATCACTAACAGCATGTACGATGAAATCGACAGCGACATAGAACGGTTGGCAAATGAGATACCAGATGACGAGACGAGGGCTCATTTCTTGGGTGGTATTGTTAGACTCACTGCTCACGACTTTATGGACTTTGATCGTAACAACAGTACTCATAGAATGGGCCCAGATGGTTGCTTTGATCCATTCCATCCTGCAAACGCTGGACTCCCTGATGATATTTGGTGCCAAGGCTGTCTTCTCACTAATTTGTACACAGAAAAGTATTCATCATTGTCAAGAGCTGACTTTTGGATAGCGAGTGCGAATGCGGTGATAAGACAGACTTCAGTTAACAATGCACTTGATCTGAGGGACACGTTTGAATGGGGCAGAATAGATACGGACTCTTGCATCGGCTCTGCTGTTCGTCTCCCTACGCCACAGGGTTGCTCTCAAACAGAAAACGTCTTTATTACGAGGATGGGTCTATCTTGGAGGGATGCTACTGCCTTAATGGGCGCCCATACTCTTGGCAGAGGCGATCAAGGCTTCTCTGGCCACGAGGGAACGTGGGTGGAAAGTAATAGAGAGGCGCAGGTGTTTGACAAAGCATATTATGAAGAGGTCTTCTTGAATAGCTGGCGTCCAAGAAATTTTGGCATGATAAACGAAGACTGGACTATTGGAGACGGCATCGATCGAGTCATGCTGAATACTGATTTGTGTCTCGTGATGGTGCTGGAGGGGAATATGCCGTGTTGCAGCGGCAATCGCTGCACTGGTGATGGTTCTCGCTTATCGAGATGTCCTCGAATTCCTCAAAATCACCCACGAACAGAAGCGTTCCTAGCATTTGAAGAAAACCTTGGTGGAGTTTTCCCTAATAACAACAATGATCCCTTTTACTCCTCGTTTCGTGAAGCATGGAGGAAAGCGATAAACGTCGGTCAGCAGAATCTCTCCCCTCTTGTTGATAGTTGTGACGTAGAAGAATCAATATGATGATGAGATAGAACTCATTTAGTGTTTAAGTTAATAGGTTCAAAAGTTCGTAAATACATACATTTACCTCACAAGTAGTCTACTTATCAGAAACCCTTCTCTCGAAGCTGCATTGTTCTGAAGGAGAGTATCTTTTTCAGACAGATGTCTTTTTGGGTTCTGAAAAGTTTGACAGGGCAAGTTGTTGACAGGCGGGCGGGCTTCTCTACGAGACCCAACCACAAACCATTAGCAGACAAAGCTGCTTGGATGGTAAAGCACTGCGGCAACAAATCCTGCAACAATGATGCTCAAAGAGAACCTTCTTGATGATGACGAAACTAATCTAGAAGCAGCTGTAAAAAGATTCCAAAAAGGAGTTGATCATCAGTCGGAATCTATCACAGAAAAATATGAACGTCTCGCCGCAAAAGAACGGCGACAGAAGTTCACCATCGTTGCTTATACATGCGTTGTTGCGTTGTATATAGCAGCTGCGATGATATGTTACTTAGCTTCATTTTCCCACTTGCACGGACTTATGTTTGCCTTATCATTACTCGCTGGTCCAACAGTTATATATCAACGCTTAACTCTAAATTACTATGGTATGCAGAGAGAGTTACTCAGTGAGATGTGGAACCACAGAGAAGTGTTGCAACACAAGAACAATAACCTCAAAGTTAAGCATGAGATATGTTTACAGAAGACAATTGACCTCAAGAAATCAGAAGAAAGATTGACAGCATTAGCAAAACAGTCTGGACATTCTAGCATAGCTGTTGTAATGGATCTTTACAATGAAAATGAAACTATCAAAGAGTCAAGGCGGGCATTATTAGACGCGATTACACTTATCAACATCGATAGAATAATTATTAAATCCGACAGGAGTAGGGATCACATGATTGGAGACATAGAACTCAACTTACTTGCTGCTCGGATTGACGCGGAAGGCTTGGATACACCTTTCACAGCTGAAGAGTTGTGTAAACGATTCCACCTCGTCAAAGTGCGTTCGATCAACAACTTAGCGGTGACTGCTCAAATATTATACATAGAAAAATGGAGACAACAAAAGAGATAGAAAGAGAGGACATTATCTTCTATATCTGACAAATAATTCTAAATAGATACTCATGACATACAAATCAAAGTACTAAAGCAGCCAGCTATGAACCATACAGCGACCGAGGCAATCGAGAAATATGCTCCAGTGGATAAGTGGCATTTTTCTCCAACATCAATCCTTTGACTGGCGGCTAAGATCGGGCCTTCGCCCATGCATACCACGCTCTGAAGAAACAGAAGCTGGAGACCTTGAAAGAAGCATGTCGCGAAAATGATTGCTGTCGTCGCTATCCGAGCCGATCTCTTGAATTTCATCGCAGTGAAAAAGAAAAGGATTCCTATAATAATGAAACCCAAAATGGCGGAAAACATACTGAAGACTCTGGACGATCTGACGGGTGGACTTGGTTTGTACTCGAGTGCATAGGGAGCACAATATGTGGCTTCTTGTAAGCTGCCGTCTTCAGCACTAATCTTCGGCTTGAACGTCCATATCCCAAAGGAAAACTCCAGCAAGCTGTTGTATGAAATTCCGTCTACTTCTGCTACCAGAAGACCAGATCTTTTAACAAAAGAGCAAGTGTCGTTACTGAGGATACTTAAAATCCAGGCAACAAACGAACACAACATGACAGAGACTGTCCTCTTTCTTCCATTTGGCATTGAAAAGCAAGCGAACGTACGATAGTCTACGGCTTCTTCTTTCTCCGAAAATTCACGTTGATGAAACAGCTCCATTATGTCATGAGTATCATCCAAATCTAAGCTTTTCAAGCTTTTGATAACGTTAGGCATCATATGATCAGAGACAAGATTGGAACTTAGCTTGATGTTCTGAAACTCATTCGGAGAAGTCCAGTATGCGATATACTTGCTTTCATCACCCTTTGTGTCCACGATATGCATTATCTTGCCTGCTACATAGAGCTTTGTCAATGCAGCGTTCTTCGAAGCTCTCTCTGATCTGAATGAAGAGACTTGCTGCCAAAACTCGGTGTCCCTGCAGATTTCTTTCTTGCTGCACATGATAGCATCATTTCTCATCTTCAAATGAGAGTCCGAGCAAGGAGCACGAACATCACTTATTGCTTTGATTTTCGGTACTTTGATCTGTGCAAGAATGTCAAAGAAGTCATCACGGAGCTTATCACAGTTCTGAGAAGAGATGCGAGGGACCACGTCGTCGCCTAGGATGATTGAAGTAATGAAATCTTGGCAATGTGAAGCAAGACGATCGTCAAAAATACTCGGAGGCTCGTAGGCATAACACTTCAGACTTGGGAAACTTGGTCGGAGCATAAGAGATAATAGTTGTGCACATGCAGCTCCCTGTGTTGTTGGCATGATGAATAATATACAAAAGGCTCTGTTGAGGTTTCGTGTCAAACTTGCAAGCTCAAACAGTAGAATAGGAAGGTTACTTACTAGAGAGTGGCCAACCACTACTAAGTTCCAGTCTCTGTATGGACTGTTTACAGAATACAGACGTTTGAGGACTTTTTGTCGCTTAACATCATTGTATATCCACTTGCATCGTGTTATAACTCCACGGTGAGACTCGTGGCCTCGACCTTCAAAACCGCACAGCTCTCCGACCCTCTCGAGAGATTCAGAGTTGAATTGTAAGTCTGTGACCGCCTCCTCTAGTGATTTAGTCCCTCTAATAGTAATAACGACCGACTTTTTATCATTGTCCAGCAGAATTCCATAGGGTGTAGCCGCCAGCCCAATATCCAAGTGAATGTACATAAGGAAGGCGTGACTCAAAGAAGGATCAGCGACCCCGAATGAAAACCTGTCATCAAGAGTAAAGAAATTGGGTGCCTCTCTTATAAACCTTTTCGCATCGTCATTCACTCCGAAGTATTCAGAACACACCAAGTTGAAGAAGTATGCATATTGTGCGTAGGGTACATAGTGACGGAGTTGAACTAGCGTATTGACATCTTCCTCATTAGATGAAGACAAGAACTTCTTCTCGACCAGACTATAACCTCCATCATTAGTTTGAAGGGTTAGGATTGAACGCTGTTTCTTTGTCTTCTTCAGGGTACTTTTAATTGACCGAATACTGCTAGGAGACTGTGACATTTTATCTTCGTATTCGCCCTCGCTTTCCCTTCTGCATCGCTGTAGCTCCCTCACGGCTTCTAATTGCTGCTCTGCTTGCTTCCTGCGCAGTAGCTTCAATCCAATATACATGTCTGACATTACTAAATCCACAGATGATTCATTGTTCATGAACTCCATTAGTGATACTGCAAAATCCTTGACTTCACCTCGGTTTTGCAAGTCTCCTCCCCACTTCTTCTTTGCACAGAAACAATTCAAGCATCGGAACAAACACCCAAGACATCTTGTCAATCGTTCACCTTTCGCCTCAGCAGAGAAATGATGCTTCTTGGTGAATCTGTTCCTGCTTATATAACGCCAGATCTTGTTCCATAAAATTATCGGGAATATGGCAAGCTCAATGAAGTAGAGTACCCCACTTGCACAAAAGAGTTTAAAGAAGGGTCTGTCTTCCATATTCCACATGGGAGTTACACCTTCACCACACCCAGAATTAGTTTTTCTAAAGTTTGCAACGAACAAGATAGAGTAGGCGACAAGAAAAATAGGGATAATATTGCCTACAAAAATACGAAAGATGATGAGACGCCGTAGGTGTTTGTCCCTCCCCCTTGGTTGTGTAGGAGTCCCCACCGATGAAGCGATGGACCAAACAGCTGCAAGCCAACAATAGTCAACAAGCGTATAAAAAGCTGAAATAATTATGAATATTGCGGAGAAATTCCTCCTGTCGAAGGTTGTTTCCTCATCCAATACAAACCCCCCCTCCAGGTTGTATTGAGGACACCATTCTGGATAGCCATTAACATTTAGATCTCGCCCTTTTAGTCGGCGAAGAACCATATTAATAACAAGAGGAATTAAGCAGATTAGCTGGATGAATCTCCATGCACC
Organism: Mediolabrus comicus; assembly: GCA_036940125.1. Taxonomy (NCBI): domain Eukaryota; phylum Bacillariophyta; class Thalassiosirophyceae; order Thalassiosirales; family Thalassiosiraceae; genus Mediolabrus; species Mediolabrus comicus. The sequence goes on from JALLBI010000277.1 coordinate 5,229, forward strand.
GATGATGACACAAACAATCTGTAGATCGTCGCCAGCGAAGGGGCGGGTGGTGAAGTTCTTAAAAATGGTGAGAGCTGGCATATTGATATTACTCCTATGTAATATTATGACTTTGTGAGACTGCAGAGGAGATTGGGCCGACGGGCCTTTATTACTAGGTATGTGTATCTAATACTTTCTGCTGCAGTTGAAGAGGAGTAAAGGGTTCCTACCATTGATTGTACCTCCCTGTGACGGTGTTCTGTGTTCTGTCATGAACCCACAACTCAACGAGAAAGATACTTCATCAAAACGTCTGTCTGTCATCCAAGTTAACCCTAAGGAAGGGTTTATTGAAACCTGTGCAGTTTCAAGAGTTGAAGTTGGCCTTCTTCTAGTTTATTTTTCACAAAGCATTGAAAGCGGCAGCATCAATACTGGGCAATTATTCATTGAAGTGCTCCTTCTCAGTTTTAGCAGACACGTCGGTGGTAGTAAATAAAAAATCTCCCTAGAAAAGAATATCCAAAATGAGTGTTGAGATGGAAACTTGTCCTGCAAGTGGAGGTCGAATGTTAGGATGTGAACCTATGTTTCAGGGTGATGGTTGGGACACTGATATGCTGGGATGTGGCCGAAAGCTACAAAACTCGTTTGTTTGTGAAAGTAGCAGCGCAACATATAACTCTAACGTGGGAGGAAGCGGTGTTCGTGCTGGTGTTGTGCACATGAGAAAACTTGTTGAGGCTGCAAGTGGGGATGGTAAAGTGGTAGTGGGGACTGCCACCAACCTGACTTCCAACGAACCATTCACCTTTTTCGCAACTAATGCAACTGGAGCTTCCAGCTTCGATCTTGGTGTCCAGGAATCTGAGGAATGCTCTGATGCAGCTCGACAAGGCCATGATTGCCAAGATTTCAGAGCCACGAAACATTACTACCAATTTACTTGGTGCTCATGGGTGGCACATCCAACGTGTTAGTCAAATTGAAGATTCCACATTGCCCTTCTCTTTGGCCGACTACATCACTGGGACTGAGTCGAAGGACAACCTTGTTGCCTATCTCTACAGTTCCGAGAAAAATCTCATGGCATGCTCCGATCTCAAGTCACTCGACGAGGATACGGCTGCCGTGTATGATGGGTTGTTCGAGAGCTTGCACGAGGAAGTACGTGAGGCGCATGTTGCTGCAGGCATCTGGAACGATGCTTCGCCTGGAAGCGAGGAGGAAGTCATGGGAGACACTGCGTCTCTGGAAGTAAGAAGGGTGTATTCGTGGTTGTGTCTGCCATTGCAGCGGTCGGAATTGCTGTCATGTTTGGTGACATTCTTGCTTTGTATAAGAGAGTGAAGATTAGTGTTGGATGCTTGAGAGTTGTGGTATGGGACTTGCTGGGAAAGGGCACTTAGTTTCAGAAAAGGGGTAAAGATTCGAGTTGCAGTGAGAGCAAGGCAACCTGGGGAAAATAAACACTCATCTTTACCGTAGCCTGCTACTCTGAAAACTTCTTAGCCTATTAACCTGAAACCTATACTATACAAATAAATAAATACTCCAATGAAGAACAAATACCAGTCAAACCCCAGTCAAGAAGATAGATTCATCGACCAACACAGTGACACGCTATTCTTTTCCCATACCTCACCTCCAGCCAACAACAACAGGCCTAATACTGAGCTTGTGTATTACCAGTTGTAGTATCATCTTGCTCCAAAACAGTGGTAACATCTCCACCAAGTGACACCGCCGTCATCGCCACATTCTTATTTTCTTCGTCATACTTCTCACTCGACTCTCTCTGAATAATTTCTTCGTTATCCTTCTCACTAGACTCTTTCTCTATGGACGTTTCATTCAGCAATTCATCTTTCATAGCGTCCAGCAGTATATTGACGCTCACTTGTTGGTAGAAAGACATTCCTCCGGTTCCTATCAAATAGTAGTGCCCGACAGCTACAACGACTGCACTCCAAAAGATTAAACTACTTTGAAGCATTCTCCATGAATTACAAAACACCACCAACTGGTCTCCACAATACTGTCCACCACCTATGTATTCCCAACTAACACACACACCGTCGAGAGGCTTGACTACATCTAAACAAGCGGTACTGAACATGTAGGCGAATCCTACTGCTGTTACCGCAACAACGGCAATTACAATTGATAACATCATGGAGACGAGTAGGAGACCAAATGCGACGACAAATCCGAACTGAATAAACCGATGAGCATGGTAGAATGCTTTCCTTTTCTTATATTTTTCTGCATTTACTTCGTCTCCGATGAGACGATAATACATCTCCCAAAGTCGCACCTTTAAAACATATGTTGGCAACCACATCAATAACGTCAACACTGTATCAATTATTATAATGACTATACCAACAATCCGTACATAAATGATGATTTGGGCCCAATCAACAATGGGAAGGTGTTCATTCAGCGTATTAAAGAGATATGGATATGTATAGGCAAATACTATCACACCACACATTACAAGGCAGTACCACGCTGTAAATGTGAAACTTAATAGCCAAACGGGGTTGCTAAAACATCCAAATCCTGTTTTTGGTGGTCTAATCTCACCATCCTTGTTCTTTAGAATGTGATGATTTTCCCTCATTAGCAACATCTTTGTGTAGAAAAATAAGCATATACTCGAAACGATGGGCAGAGCTATGCATAACATTCCCACACCGACCATATTTCCTTCAACATTCCATGGTGTTTGTACCATTGTAATGTTGCTCGAAGAGTAGTAGGGTGATGTTATGTGTATGGCATGACAGACTTCTGATGGCTGCTGTGCTACGTTATTGTTGTTATTATTAGCATCAATTCCAATTCCATCGACTAACTTTTGTGGCTCAGGTGGCTGATAGCATATATCGATAGTTATGTTTGATTTGTCATCGAAAGTTAAGGGCAATTGGTCGTAACCTAAACCGGTTACACCTGACACATCGACGGAATAGCTCATGATAATAATTATGATGAGTATCTTGAAGCAGGTGAAGGTGATGTTCAGTGATGTTTTGGTTTAGAACTGGATAGTTGTTGATTTAGAACTGCTGTGAGGAGGTTACTAACACTTATTTGCCACAGGGAGCTGTACGTTTTCTGGTCGACATATTAGTTCCAGCGTATGTGAACTCGGTCATTATGACAGTCGTAGCACCATTAAAACAAGACCTCACATTTCGAGTCACCAAGATGATGATGATACTCCAAGTGAAAGATGATACTCCAAGTGAAAGAGGCTCACAATGATCCCCACCTATTTCTGGAAGTGTCTTATGGATTGTAGAATCTGTGTCTTGGCGTACATCTTGTTCTAACGTGAGCAATGGTTGGAGTATTCCTGGAGGAAGCCCATTGCAGTTATAGAGTAATCCTCATTATTTAGTTGCAAGGCATATTAAATTTGTATCAATCTCACTCCCAAGTAACAATACTATCAACCCCATATATCGATCTACCCACAATCAAGCTACCATACTCATAACTCACATACACTATCACCTCGCCTCACCATGGCAATAGAAGAACACAAGAAATCACTTGCATGGGCTCTCGGATTTGTAGCTTTCGTGATCCCCAGCGCTGTCCCATCATGGTTTAAATATCGAGGAGATATCTCCTTCTATATCCTCATGGGGCTCACTTCTTCTGTAAGTATGTACTATTTTGCTCTTTACTATTGGCGTCATTCGAAAATGGGTAAAACATCGGACAAGGAGTCTGTCCTACCTACGCTAAACGAAGCTCTTCTATATCCTGCAGTGTTAGAGGCGGGGAATGAAGGTAAGTGACTTCTAACTAATTGAAACCGTTTCAACTAGCTTCGCCGCTTCACTAACACCGTCCGTGTGATTCATGCAGCCCCCCAGCAACATCGAATAGACACCAATAAGAAGCGCTCCTACTTCTTGGACAATGTCAAATGGTTTCTCATTGTTAATGTATTGCTATTTCATCTCTATATGGCCTTCGGAGGTTCTATTGGGCTCAGACTCGTCCCAGGCATCACTCTCGGTGTAGGAGGATATAATCCCTTCCATTCTGCCATGTACTGGTGGTTTGGAATGCCTTCTCAGACTTACTTCATGACGTAAGTGGTGAAAATTGTCGTATTATCAAGCACACTGCTTTGACCATTCCTTTTGCTCACTTACTATATTTTTGCCACTTTGAACCTTTGCAGTCTCTTCTTCTTTATTAGTGCCTACTTTATGCCGAAGAGCCTGCAAAAGAAGGGCAGGGTAGTCTTCCTCAAGGAACGCGCTCAGAAGATCTGGACCGGAGCCGCATTTGTAACATTTGTACTCATGTAAGTGACATTCCATAAAAGGGTTGATGAATAGCTTGCTTTTGACTGTAGAGCCATTTTTTTGACAATTTTCTTCTTTTCCTCTCACTTTCCATTAGGCCGCTTGCATCCATCTGGGCATGGTCGGTATCGGGTTTCACCACGGGGCAAGGTAGAACAGCGACCCTAACCAACATTCGACCACAAAACGCCTGGTTCTTGTGGTGGCTACTTCTCTTTAACCTCTGGTATGTGTTTGTGGTAACAGACAAGGATGGACGTTCACCAGAGGGGTATAAACTACCCCTATCAAAGTATTTCAAAGATATTCCAAAGTCATGTTGGGCCCGTTGGCTCGTGGGAGCAATCCAGGGTATTCTACAACTGATTTGTAATTGGTTTATTTTTTCCACATGGAACACTCCAACAGAACCCATGGGTGGCTTTGCAAGCATGGTAAGTAGTACTCGCTTGCACTTTTATATTGTATCCGAAATAGCACACTCACTCCGCTCACATATTCCACTCATCTGCATTCTTTTCCCGTACCATCACATCACAGCCAATTAATACGGGTACCTTTGTAAGCTACTTGCTCCTTTTCTACATTGGCTTATTAGCCGGAGAGAACAAGTGGTTTGACCCAGAAAAGCCCAAAATTTGTGAAAGACTTGGCATGAATGTCTGGTTGTTCCGCATAATTGTTTTTGGAGAGTATATTCTATTTGGACTCGGAATGACCTACCAGAACGACATCCAAGCCGCTATAGGTCCTCGAGTGTACTGGTTCCTAATGTACATTATTGGAGGACTGATGACGATAGATATTTCATTGGTAATGCTGGAGTTGTTTCAGTCTCATTTTGACTATACCAATACTTTACTGACATGGCTGGCAAGGTCAGCATATGGGGCGTATCTCCTTGAAAATCTATTGTGAGTCGCGACGTATGTTTATTACACAACCTTGTCTCTCTCTCTTTCTCACCCACACATACACCACATCCTTCTCAAATAAATACTTATTGTGTAGCATATGGGTTGCACCGGCAGCCATTTTCACTTACACGTACAATGGCCAGCCCCCAATTGAATTTGTAAACAATGCATGGGGTGCTGCTAGCTTCACATACATTCCTGTAGCAACGTTGGTCGTGGCGTATCTCTATAGTGCAACATTCTGGATTCCGCTTTGCTTTGTACTCTCTTCGATTTTGGGGAGGTTGCCAGTGTTGAAGAAGATGCTGCTTTGATTATGATGCGGAATAATATATAGGCGTCTCGGAGATAAGTATTATGTAACACCGCTTGAAATAAGCATACATTTCTTCTGTTCTGCCGGAGTCTCCAATTTGCACAACTTATAATCATATTGCAGCAGCACATCATAATCATCGTCCTCCCTCTGCTGTGCTGCTAGAGAGAATAACTACGACTAGATATACTGGCTGCCTTCCCCCGTTCTTCATTTTTCTTCAAGGTTCAAGATGTGGTGAAAGATCTCCTCTTCAGATCGTTCTGACAAGGGGCTTCTACAAAAGAAAAACTAGAGTGTAGCTCTCTTTTTAGAAAGCAGAGAGCTTTTTGCAACCTTCAGCGGCTTCGTCGTCGGCAGCACGCAGCACTACCACTACTTCTTTCGTGGGTTCCGGGCCGCAAAGGTCCTCGATCGCCCACACCATTGACAACAATAGCTGTGCCGCTGATAATATTATTAACTGCAAAAGCAAGGCTATATACGCTAAACTATGACCACCCGTCGTCACAACCACAAAAATAATACTAATAAAATGACTTCACTAAACCAAGATTTTGACGCTGAGGCTCCAAATAATACTACCAGCGGTCGCTATGGTATGATCAACGATAATGATAATAATGCATTACCACTCGAAATTGCAGACGGTAATGAAGATGATGACGAATCTCCTAATAATAATAACAACATGTCACTAACAGAAAAGTATCTACAAGAAAAACAGCAAACGAAGGTCCGTCACTGGAAAACATCTGATTATGCCGCAGGACTAGTTGAACCGACGTGGCATGATGAATTGGAAAAATATAATCGTGAGGGTCACAATTGCTGTTGCTGCTGTTGTTGTAGTGGTGGCTCAGGATTACATGAATTTGATTCCATGTTTCAAGAGGAAATTGATCCTGGATGTGGTTGTATTTACCTATCGGCTTTGGTTTGTTCTAGATTGGGTGCTGATCGGATTGGGAATATGGCTGTGTTGAAATCACGATATGTTATGGTGGAAGTTGATGATGATGATGGTGATGATGAGGTTGAGGATGGAGAAGAGTTTGTGAATGACGATGAAGAGGCATTGCATTATCGAAATAATAACAAAAGTAACAACAGCAAAAGTAACGATGACGATAATAATGAAGGAAAGAAAGAGAAAAAGAAGAAGAAGAAGAATCAAACGAAACGTATGATGCGCAAACGTGAGATTCAATTCATCGTTGGTCCATTCTGGCCTATGCTACTTGGAATCACATACCCGCTCATCTTTGGTGTGTCCGGATTAACACTCTTCATCGGTCTGCCTGGACGTGCATGGTATATCCAATTGGGATGGACTATCCTAACAGTATTGCTAATACGTGCATTATTCAATACTGGATTTCGTGATCCTGGAATTTTACAACGGCATGTAGATCCACCGGTAGTAAGTGAGGAGGATGAAGATGATACTACTGTACGGAGAAGAGTGGGCTTTCGTTGGGGTTCTGAGGGTGGATCGTGGAGATGGAGTGAGCAGGCTCAGTCATACCGGCCTAGGAATGCAATGTATGATCCAGATTGTGCAGTGATTGTGGAAGAGTTTGATCATACGTAAGTTTATTTGTTGTTTCTGTGAGGCTACCTTATTCATTCATGAGCTTTGTGCCAACTACTTATTTCCTACGACGATGCCTCATCTTTGTTATATTACAGGTGTCCATGGACTGGAACTGCAATTGGCAAAAAGAACATGGGAAGTTTCCAAATGTTTGTTGGGTTGGTCTTCATTTGTCTCATCATGGATATCTTTTTGTTGACGGCTCCTGCTCGTATTGAGTATAAGCCTGGGGAACACTACCGGAAGCACTCAGCCACCAATACAACAAACCAAAATGCAACTCGCCTCCGGACACCGCTAATGTAATGGCGGCGGGAGGCCTATCAACACTTATACAGACTGCTTAGCACGGTGAAGCTTCCTTCTATCAGAATACCTTAAAACTGTAGTGGACAAAGGATTTTAGACTAACTTATTCTTTAGTGTTATCTGTTATCTCCTTAATATTATATTTACTTGATTTTGTACAGGTTCGTCACGGCTGTTATGACCGCATTCAAGCATATTCTATGTCACAGTTGCAAGGCAGGATTAAGTAGTAATTCCTGCCACATGTTTAGCTGTCTACGAGTGAGAAACATTGTTCACAGTTCAATTTCAAATATTCCTTCTTCTAGACGCCATGATAACTTTAGAGGAGCCGTCTCCTTCAACGTTGCAAGATTAGATCGCGAGGGACGTCTCCTTAGCGAAAGACTCGAGCTACTTGATGTACCCATAACGGAGCTCGAACTTGTTGAAGGCCCTTTTGATGAAGAGCAACTTGAGCAGTTGGAACTAAGCGAGCCTCTTCCAGAGCTGCATCTGCAGCCACTAGAGTTGTCTGCGATGACATCCCATTCTTCATTCTGCTTGCTTGACGGTTCAAGTGAATCTATCGGACTTGCTTGAATCAGCATAAGATTCTCGAGAGACCGAATGATCTTGGGGTGTTGATCCAATCCTTTATCACGAGATCGACGGACCATACCCGTGAGTAATCTGTGATACATTTGATGCTCTCGCCAGTCAGCCATCTTATTGGCGTGCTCGAGTTCAACTTCAGATATTGTCCGTCGAAGGTGTGACTTCGGAAAAGGTATTGGGGCGGAATTATTGGCAGCGGCGAAGGCGTCACGTGCAGCAGAGGAGGAATTGGTGGAGCGTGAGCCATGAAGAAGCCTCCTGGTGGA
>JALLBI010000278.1:0-13509 GCA_036940125.1 Mediolabrus comicus
GACGAATGGAAGTGAAACCAAATCAAGGATGATGAATAGTGAAGACTATTTTGCCGATGAAAACAGGCTAATTTCACAAACTACTCATGAGGGGCTTTACATGAATGATAAAGTGAGGCATTTGCTGGATGACTTTGATGCTGAAACTACTAGCTCAGATGACATTGATGGACGGAGTGGTTGCTCTACACCAACTTTTGGCTCATTTTCTTCAAAAGAAGAGGGAGATGGCGATCTCCTCGGTGACTTATCTCAACACCATTTCAACAAATGGGTGGATCAACAAGTAGATGTTAATGACAAGGAGATTACAGTTCAGTCTGTAGATGTTGACGCTAGTCTTGTTGCAGAACATCGAAACACACATAGGTTCGGCATCACCCCATCAGAACATTACGACAAGGTTACTGCCGAGCTAAATGCATTGATGGAGGATGTTTCTGAGGAGATACGGTCACAATCGGATGACGACAGTGGTGGGAGCTACGTATCATCTGAGGAATGTCATCAAACTCAAGATGAAAAGTTTGGTTTCTTCAATTTCAATGAATCAATGTCGGATGAGGAAAATGAGGAACAAAATGTTCTCCCCACATGTTCGATCGACAACTCATCCGCCGATTGGGATTCTTCAGCAACTGATGAGAGTACGGAGGCTGAACAGTTGCGGCGAAATCCATACCGCCAGATGAGCTCCGAACTTGACGGATTGATCGATGAAGTTTCGGTATTGGAAGAGTTTGCGCAGATGCAGCAGGATTATTTGATCAGTCCTACAACACACGACTTTCAAACCCAACTCGAAACGCTGAACGAGCAAATTGACAATCTTACGCCTTCTTCTGTGAATTCAAGGACGATACCCACAACATCTGTCGCGAGTAATAAGTCTCAAAAGCTTTCTACATCGAGGCTTAAAGAAACAAGGGCAGCGACAAAACGTGAAGCAACGATTTCAACGCCAAAAGATTCGGCTCAAAGATGTTACTTCTACAAACAACCAAGCAGAAGTCAACCCGAAGAAAATAGTTTGCCCATTAAAAGCCCATTTGATGCTGTCCTTGCTAATCAAGCAAGTCTACATTCATTCGACAGCACGAGTACGTCGTCATCATCTTCTTCAATATGCTCAAGCCAATCTGAATATGACATATCCAATAGCTCGGGTGTCGAAACTGAGTCTGACCTATCCAATGAATCTTCATCTGACTTGGTTGACTCTCTTACGTCCTGTCGCGCATCACATTCTATTCACTCTCAAGAGAAGAGAACTATGGTCAAATCATCACAAGAGACGCGAACAAAACAAATTGCTTCGATGAGATCCAAGCTATCTTCTCTAAAAGGTAACAGCGGCAACCCTGCTTCATCAACACAAAATAGTCAACTCAAGACTCCTACGAATCAACTCAGAACTCCAGCAAATCGACTCAAAACTCCAGTCCTAAAGCAATTGGATGTCGCGTCTATGCAGGCAGCTTCAGCGCAGAAAGCTGCTCGGATGACTTATTACTTTTCTCAATCATCATCGGAGACTAGCACGTATGAAAAACAAACACCGAACATCGTAACAGAAAGGCTGACAACTCCATCATCGAAGTCAGTTCGAACACCATTGAACACAACATCTTATGAAAAACACGTTAACAGAATACGGAGAGCACGGATGGCGTATTCATTGGAATCGACGAAGTTATGATCGGTTCTCATTCTTTGATATGAATATAAACATAATTACTTTTCAAAATGTATTTCTAGCTACAGAATTGACAGCTCGTTAGACACTTCTACTTTAGTTATGTACATTGAATTCCCCGAGATCGAACGAGATGTCTGTTTGTTGTCGCCCTGCTTGAGGCTAATTGACCAACCCTTCTTTCCCCCTCCCCCCTTCTTCTCTTCACACTAAATATTTCCCAAACAATCTTTTTCCCACAAAGATGCTCACTACAACATAGAGACTTGGTAGGATGAAGAATATCCCAAGACTTTGCTAGACCACCGCACGGAGTTGATCCGATACAGTTCTTAACACAAATTAGCGTCGTCCAATTAATATACCACGACTCTACAACAGGTGGATTCGAGGCCATACATTCATTGTACTCATCCCCCCATGCATAATTTGATTTGCAACATTCTGAAAGAGTGTCATACATCCACAACAATGGGTTGTTTTTCTTGTAGAGAGGAGCTTTTCCATCATTGACACAAGTGTTCGAATTACGCCAATCAGCGTAGTACATCGACTCTGTAGGATCGATTGGCGCTACCCCTCCACTGTTCGTGATGCATGATTCCTCGTACCAAAAGAAACGTTGACAGCATTCTTCTACAGTACTAGGAATCCACCAATCCTTATCCGTCAGCATGTAACTTGGCGGATTACCTGTTTCACACCTTGGTTGTGATCCTCCCCATAATGGGTAATAACCAGGAATATTTTGATCTTGACCAACACAATCAGCGTAGGCCCATGAAAAGTATTTTTCGCAGCATTTTGCCTTCGATGGTTCTAACCAGTGTGATGATTGTTCCATGTAAAATGGCATAGCACCATCATTTTTGCACAATGTTTCTCTGCTTTCCCATGCGGGATACCATAGCAAAAGTCCAATGAGAGGTACAACTACATCTGTAAAATCTGCAATCAAGACAGCATCGGCAAGCAATGCAGCAGTTGTAGGCAAGTCCGTTGTGATTGACGCAATAAATGTCCCATCATCTAATGCATCCTTCAAGCTTCCTGTAGATTGTTCGTAAACAGCATTTGCTGTTGCTTGAGCATCCGTGCATTCTTCAGTATCAGCACAAATTAACTCCAACAACAATTCAAACTCGATAAGTAGCTGCTGTTGCAAGGATCGGTTCCTCAAATTAAGTTTCCGGTTCACAGGTGAATTTTTCAAGACAGCCGCACACGCTTGAAGAGACGCATTTGCACTAGCCGGACAAGCATAGGCATTGATTTTCGCTTGCAAAGTTGCTGTGAATCCATCCACATCCGGTAATCCCGATACCTGACTACCGTCAAAGGTTATAGTCCCCTCGAAAGAGGCGGAAAACTGTTGAGTTGGAGTTTTTGTAGGCATCATTGACGGTTCAAAAGACTTTGAAGGTGACTGAGATAGCGATCGGCTGGGGTTCTCGGATGGCACAAGAGACAAAGAAGGCGATACAGATGAGAACCTAGAGGGCTTTTGCGATGGTTTGACAGACTCGGATGGAGCAACTGATTTTGGATCTGAAGGTGCAGACGACTCTGAAGCATCCACAGAGGGAATATTTGATGGAGATGACGATACTGAAGGCTTTAAAGAGTTTGACGACGATGGGCCACTCGACTCAGAGGGAGACAAAGAGATCGATGGGGCGCCCGAAGTGGACGGTGAAAAAGATGGCAGCTTTGACGGATAACTTGATTCCGATGGAGCGCTTGAAGGAACTCTCGTTGGTGGGTTTGTCGGCCTTGCAGTCTTCCGATACAAGAAGGAGAGAAACTTTGAGTTAGAAACAACAAGGTAAAAATAAAAAGAAGAAGTAGATGGATGTGCTCAATGAACTTACTGGTGGAGGCGTTGGAGGTTTCGTAGGAGCCTTCGTCGGAGGCGGGACTGATTTGTAACAGTGCCCATTGACGGCGTCTGAATAAACTATTGGCCCTGTTCCAGTACCACCATCAACGGAACCATCAGCTCCGTCATCAAACAAACAATGACATGTAGCACCCTCTTGGGTAAAGAATCCTCTTGATAGAGGATATGTCGCGGCGGAACACGCACTCCCACATTCAACAGCAAAATCATTTTCTCCGGGGGAAATACTTATATAATCATACGCATTCAAAGAAGTGTCCCAGCAGTTCCCATACCCAATGTACTCGAATGATGTCACTTCCTCAGGCGCTTGTGGCTGTGAAATTTTGTAACACTGTATTGAGCTGCTACCCGCTACGCCAACGACAGTGCCCTTTGCTTGGTTTGTTTCTAGAATACTCTGCGGTGAGTTCAATGCTACAGCATCCAAGTCGATGCCACTGTCAAACAAGCATCTGCATATTTCCGACTCGAATTCGAAGCCCCTAAACTCGTTCAATTGGCGGTACGCAGCGCAGACTGCAGGACAATGCGTAGGCGCAACAAACTGTGTGTCCTGGTATTGTAGATAATTATATTTGGCTTTTTCAAACGGGCTGTTGCCGTTAAGTTTTCCTTCACACTCTCCGTCTCCTACCAAGTCGTAGCCGTAATATGCTGGGATACCAATAACAACAGTTTCAGAGGGACTGGTTGATAACGAGGGTAGGCCGGATGGCACAGCACTGAGTGATGGGCTCTGCGATGGTTCATACTTTGTGCTCGGCATGGTTGAAGTGGATGGTGATACAGATATCGATGGACTTTGTGTTTCCACAATAGCTTCTTCGACTGTAACTTCCATCTGAATCGCAGCTGTCACCTCAGCTTCGAAGTTTTGACTGTTGGCAGTTTCAGTAGCAATGCTTTCACCATCCACCACCCCCTCCTCAAAGGTGATGGCATACTCAACATTCAGTTCATAAGGCTCAGCAGTAGTCTCTTGAAGGGTCCTGGCGGCCCCGTTATTAACGGAAAGTGTTTGGCTTTTGATGAAACATCGTGCTCTTATTCCATCAGGCATATTTTTAACAACTAGCTCAATGAACCGTTTTTGCTCGTCGGGAGTTAAAAGTCGTGGTTGTGATATACGAAATGTTTGATGCATATCAATGACACTTCCTCCACACCCAGAAGTAGTTTCAACGCCGTCAATATAGAGATCCACTTCTGAGTATACCTCACAACCAAAACTTGCTAAGTTTGGCAGTACGTAATTTGTTGCAGCATCATTTGTGATCCCTGCCCACTGAGTTATGCCGTGCCACATCGCTTCCCATGGAACTTTTGGAATGAACACTCCACGTCCGGTATTCGTGTCGTCAGATGGATTGTAAGTAGTTGGATACTTTCCCAATACGACACCTCCCTTTATCTTTCCTCCTGCTATGAAAGCATTGCCTGACCATGCATGGTCTGTTCCGCCACTGGCATTTGGACTAATAGTTCTTGCAAACTCGCTCGTCATAACCAATGTTGTTGAATCCCATAAACCTCTGAGTTTTAATGCATCACGGAATCCTTTAATAGCGGGGTTGACTTCACCTCTGAACAATGCATCAAGACTTTCTTTCATCGAAAAGTGGGAATCGAATCCACCTATCTCAACAGCGAAAAAGTCACGATTCTTACCACGAGCCTCGTGGACAGACATCAACTCATAAACCATGTTCAACTGCTTTCCGAGTCCACCAGCATCTACAAGTAGCTCTGATCCACCAGTGCACTTATTCCTACTACAATAACATCCTGCAGGGCATCCATCATGTGAGCTGCAACTAATATCTTGAAACGTGCCAGGATTAGCCGCATCAGTCTGACAAGCCTGCTCCAAAATACTAATAATAGAAAATTAACAGAATAAGAAGAAATGGTTGAATGTAAATCACAAATGAAGGAAAGTGAAAACTTGCGTGCTCAGTGAACATACCTCCGGAGCTCATCACTATCTTCCATCGTATCAAAAAAAGACTGGGCCCAAAATTCAGCCTGTAGCGCGCTCGTGGACTCTGTTTTCGAATTCAACGCTTTGAACAAGGGTAATAAGGCATCACGTTTTGAATGAGATGATCCAGTTGTGCATCCTTCACCATGCGCTGATGCTGGCTCTTTGCAAATATTCCCTTGGTAAAATGCATCAACTCCGCCCTGTTTCACGACTTGAACTTGCGTCGCAATACTTGGATCACCCTTGAGGATAGTTGAAGCCTTCTGAATGGACGTTTGTCCAGTTGCCATGTTCGATGTAAGCACATCAGACATGCGTCCAAGGACACCACTGTTAAGTGTAACTCCAAAGGCATCAACCTTTAGCATTTCTTCCTTCATTGTGTGATGACCGAATAATTGTGCTAAAGTCTCTGCTTGGTAGTTGTACCTGTCAACAAATTTTTGTAAATGGCCAATATTAGAAATGAAAGCTGCATCTCCATCGCCGAACATTTCTGCAAGGCCTGGCAACTGTTTATGAACACCAAAGTATGTACAAGGTTGTGAATCTGAAGTCGTAGCATCAACCTTAATCATTTCATCTACGATTAGGGCGTTTGCTCCGCGGTAATGTGTATACTCGTCAAATAATGCCGAGCATCCATCAGGCTATGACAAAAAATGATGTGAGAAATGAGAGAAACATGTCAATTGTATAGCACACACAGATAAACTCACATGTGGCACGAGCATGTTCCAAGTGTCGCATCCACCAAACAGATTCACATGAACAAGCGCTTTGTATGGAGCGTTTTCATTTACAGGTCGTGATGGCGTACCCGTGCGAGCGTCACTACTCACATCCACTAAATTTGTTGTGTGAACTTCAGGTGTGGCTAACATCAAAACGGTTGCAACTTGAATAGCTTCAAAGGTGCTTCCGGCATTAAGACTCAAAGTGAACTGATCCTCAATAATTTTTCTATTTGCGTCGCTTAATCTCCCGTCTGTAAGTAGGAACGATATCTGATCAACAACATTAGAAGCGTCGGTCGGATCGCCATATGGAGCATGTTGAAGATGACCAATCGTGTTTGTGTGCAGTCCATCACCCGTATTAACGCAATTGTTGCTGTAATATGCTCTGTTCCAACCATTTCCGACACCTGAAATAAAAGTAATTTTTTTTACGTCGTGGGTTAGCCTCCGAAAAGGAAAGAAATGCTATTGCACATAAACATAACAATTCAAGATAAAACTTTCACTTGCCTCCATTGCACACAGAAAGCCCAAATCGCGGAAGATTGAAAAGAGCGTTTGCCAGACCGGTTACGTAATTGACTGTAACCAATTGCGCTGGAGGGCTGATTAGGCCGGTTGCGACCATTTGTCCCGGTGGGCTATAATCAGGATCATAAAAAGAAAATTGATCACTGTACGCAAAATGCAAGAAAAGATAAAATATGAGACCATTGAGAGCTTTAATGATATAACAACAACGAACACACAGCTCAACACTTACGGAGGACCATGGGGTGCCACACCGGTGATGTCCCTCGTATTTCCGGCAATGAATCCATCCATCCGTCTAACATGAGCTTCCCTGGTCAGCTCAAACCTGCTCATTAGTTTCACGACCTTATCCCAGGGATCCCTGATGGCACCTCCCGCGGGATCCAAGGTAGCTGCTGGAGAAGTTGCTTCTGGTGACAGAACAATGGAAGCTAGGACGGCATTGAGATCACCGCGCACGCCAGTACCGAAGCTTACAATCTGAGACGGATTTTCTGGATTTCTAAACTCAAAGCGTCCACTTTTGAATGCCTCAGAACAACCAGCAACATGCGGTGGGCTTGCGTTGGGGTAATCAAAGTGTTTCATCAAACTCATACAGGTAAATGGTGGGGCACTGTCATGGTTGTTCACATGATCCAAGTAGGCTTCTAACTCATACTCTGCGTCCAATATTTTCGGGTTGTTAATATCGTAGAATGAAACAGGATTGCGAAAGGAAAATGCACCACTGCAGACGGAAACTATGCTTCGCACATTCTTCAGATAGTGGAAACCGCCGGTGTAAACATTCACAACTCGAAAGATCGTGTTTATGGAATATTCAGCCTCGCCATCTTTTTTGTACACTGCTATCTCTGATGTACTAGATGCCGTTAGAGTATAACCTTCCAACATGTCTGGATCAAAATGTCCCACTTTCAGTTGAGAGAGTACGGCTTCTTTCGAAGCTGGAAAGGCGCTGAACACAATTTCCTCTTGCAATGTAGTACTGCAGAAACAGTATTCACCTCTAATTTCCCCTCCATCGCATTGATTATCGCTTACATGAGGGTAGGGTAGCTTTCCTGCGGGCACATTAGTTGAATCCCAGTGAACATGGAAGAAACTAACGGTCTGGTCATAATCGACAAGAGACTGTGTTGCTGGAAATGTATCTGATGTGCGGACGTATCCCGTCTCATCTGGGACATGCACCAATGCTATTAATCCGGCTACATCAACTTTGACCCAAATTTGACATCCTGCTGTTGTCCAATGGTACCTCACACTGTGCAGCCACCTCCCCAAACCCCCATGATCTACATCTTGGCACGACTTTCGATGAAGACAATGTCCTCGCCAACCTGAGGAAGGACCAATCCTAGCATGGTTGTTGGAATCCACAGGGTCGCATGCATATCGACCCCAGCTTGTACATCTATCAATTGTGCCATCTGACAATACAAGAAGAAATTGAACGAGAAGTTATTTATCAATATGCTTTAGCCAAACTATGTAAAACCGCAAAAGATGCGTAGTTTCAAGGAAGTCAAGGGAATATGTAAGCACAAGTGATCTGGACTTACTGTATGTCGTTCTTTCGTTTCTATACTCAAGCAAGACATCCGCCCATTGTAATGTAGATTCTGGCTTTCTGTCGGAATACCCTCCGCAGCAAGTTGGAAGTGCACTCGTAAGTCTTTTGTCGGCACACATAGCTTTCAGAGTATGGTAAGCGAAGTTGACTGTTAGAAGGCTGAAAACATGCACTCTCATACAAAACTAAGTACCATCACTCACCAATATTGTAGTCACCCCCAGCGAAAACTTTCACGGGATCAGGATAGAATGGCATGTTGACACATGGGAGGTGCTTGTACTCATAAAATACTCCAGGGGTCACCTCGATGACTCTAACAGTGTCCACGTTGCACTCCTTCCCACTGCAGGCTAAGTTCTCATCCAGAACAACCACAGATTGAAAGTCGCACCTGTCACTAGGTTTGACAGTTGGTAACACTTCTATGACAATGTCATCACTATCGTCATAAGCTCCTACTGCACATGAATTAGACGATGCATGCCTAATTGTCGACTTGTAGCTCCCATCATCATTCCTAACCCGTGAAGAACGCAAGGAAACTCTAGAAAGAACAAATAAAAGATACAACTTGTGTGAGAGCGCAGTCTCGCAACGTTACAATATTGCATCGACCTCTGCACTTACCTGACTGCCTGTTTACACGAATCCTCTTCATAACATGGTGGTAGTTGAATTCTTATCTCAGGTTCCGCATCATAAGGAACGGTCACGACTTGTTCGCCCACAGTTGGGGAAACAGTGGTGATGTATTTCCAATCTGGATTTGTTGCATCCGACGCAACATAGTAGTCGACTTTATCGTTTTTGTTGTAAGCAATGACAGTGGCTTTGATCGACACCAACGAACCACCTCTCAAAGGAAAGGACTCCCCACCAACTGTCTCAACAACGATGGCAGACACAGATTCATAATCGCTGTCTACACTCGAGCCATCCTCGCATGAATCGATTGTGTTTGGGCCATTCACTTCAGTATGGCGCCCCACAAGAAGAGATCCTGAATCACATTTGTGATTTATTCCTTCACACGCAGGAGCTCCAAAAGTGCTGTCGTAAGCGGCAAGTCCCGTACCCGCAACCAATGATGATGCAGGATTCTGAAACGGCTTGGGCTGGCAAATCTTTTCAAAGAGCGGTGACGGATCACCATTATTGTAGGCTCCTTCAAAGTCTAATGTCATAGTTTGGATCTCTTCACGGTCTACATAGTAATAATTCGGATCACGATGGTGCTGGGGCAGAATATTTCCACCTAACGCTACAAATGTCGCTCCTTTCCTCAAGAAGTGTTTCTCAGGGAGGTCTGAGCATAATGGATATTGGTCTCCTACGTATGATTCCCCCAGTCCAATCTTCGGTAACCAGTCTTTGTGCTCGATGTTTCGCTGCTTCAAATGATCCAAATACGAACTTGTCGTTCTGTCAAGGTCATTGTAGTTCGCCCGACGGTAAGATTTTCCCAACCCTGTAAAAATCTTCGCAGCCTCAAAAATATTCGATTGATCATAATTTGGAAGCTTTCTACCGAAGCTATTTAGTTTTGGAGATCCGTCTTCGTTAAGCTGATAGAACCCAAGTGTTATTAGCTGCAGGTGCTCTCTAGCATAGTTCTCATCTGGATAATTCAGTCGTCCATTCCTGTGCCAGTCATAGGCTACCCCCTTGTTATTCAAAAATGTGAGCTGTTCGCCTAATTCAACATTGTGTGTCATCCTTCTTACGACTTCTTTGTATGTTTTGTTGCAAGAGGTGACAAAATTGTCATACGAACTTAGGTAGATTTCTTCCTCCCCATGACCATGAGAATGCGCAATGATCTTTGACAGAACCCAAGCAAGCTTTTGACAGGACTGATCAGGGGCATGTAGCGCCAACTCCATCCATACTGTTTGAATCTGGCCAGTGTAACCAGTTCGATGAGTATTGACATGTCTATTGGAGACTGCGTAGTGATCATCTTCCATAGGATCTGGCGCTACTTCATCTTCAGATCCACATACTACGACTCCTGCAAAACCTCTATAGCTCGGGAGGTACTTGTCGACGTCCTCAAAGTCAGTACCAGGATTATTCTGTAAGAAGAGCGGAAAAGTAAGGTAACAGGAGTTAGGTTGAATTCAGCAGTAATAACACAGCGAACAACACATCAAATGCATATAAATGTAATTACCATTTGTTGGGCGTAACTAGGATGATCAGCATCTGGTGCGGGCACTGTTTCACACGCATTTACATCATAACTAATCTTGCAGTGGCCTTCGTTAAATATGTTTCGCTCCACGTTCGAACATCTGGTAACCAAGTCGATATCAGGGGACCCATCTCCATACGGAGCAACAGCGCCTCGGCGGGCACGTATCATTTGTTCTCCACCAGCATCGGGAAGAGGATCCTGGACTGTATTAGCTTGGAACAGTGATCGATAGTCGTGCAAAGCCCACTTATCATTGGACATCTTGGCAAATATGGAAGGGTCCATGTTATACTTCCCACGCCCAGTGCTAAAGTAATCATTATAAGAACTGCCTGCTGGATCTGGAATTACGTCTCCATTCACATCAATACAGGAGGGAGGATCGGAGACATAGGATGGTAGGTTGGTGGTTATCTTCCAACTTGAATCGTGAAACTTGTCTGCATTCAGATTGACGAGCTGAGTTGCTGGATTGTCAAGTGTCGTCAAATCAACGTAGGCGATGGAGCTTTTGTCAAATCCCGAAGGTATTTTTACCTCAGGATTTCCGCCCTGCACGTATCGAACGTAGGCCCCATTGCCGCATTTTACGTTGCACTGATTTGAATCGTAGGACCGGACCAATTGACCACTAACTTTGATCTGTTGTGTGTCAATCGATCCGTCACCCTTGAAATCTTCAGATCCTCTGTACTGTTGGATTTGAATTTTTGGATAAAGAAAAAAGTGAAGACTGTGTTGGTATCAAGTTCAAGTAATCAAGAAAGAGACAATATCGTCACCTGATAATATTCAATAGTCTTACCGTATATGAACTAGTACAAGATGCGCCTACGAGTATTTGAAGAGCATAATTCCCTATTTGATCAAAAAAAGTTCCCCCCACTTGATTTCCCATGACCTCCTCAACATTACAGATGGTATAAGATCCATCAGGCAATACTGTTAGTGTATCGTCCACAGAAGGTCCTCTAATCGACGAAACTCCGCTGCCGGGTGCATAATACTGCAATGGTGCGTCAAGTATAGTTCGTAGATCATCTCCAAATTTCACTGCATAATGCGCCACTCCACCAATGTCCATGGTTTCAATCTTCATTTGCGTGTAGGGAAGACCAGTATTATCAGCAGGAGATGATGATCCTCTGCTGATCTCACAGTCCATATATGTGAATGCAAACCTACGAAATCGAGCATGAGCTTCACATGGGCGTGGACCTCGTATAGCATACTGGTAGGATTCTACTGCTCTCGGATGAAGTTTTGAACGAAAATGTGCACGATGGGATGAGATGGGGACGTTATTCATAATGTTGTGAAGCCAGTTGGCTAATGCAATTGGCCCATCAGATTGGTATCTATCTGCTAGGTGATCAATTTCACTCGTTGCTAAAAGAGGATAAAGATAAAGAGAGGGAGTGGAAAGGTGGAGACATTTTGTATCATGATCTGTGTCGACAGTTGATGCAAGGGGTTCATTAGAATACATAAAGATGGTATACTCACGAGTACCAAATGTGACTGTACTCAAAAATTTCGCCACAATACCCTTTTCAGTATGAAATGTTTGATGCGAAGCAGCATCTGCAAGAGGCATTTGATCCGTCACATCAAACACAGTGAGATAGAACCCATCATCCGTCAATTCTAACGGTGGCACTTTTACTTGACACAAGGTCTCTCCGGCTAACCAAAGGAGAGGGATAGAGGGAGATGATTTGATACGTTAGCATAATGGTTTGTATTAAACGATGATAGATGCAATCACTTCCAGCAGCAAAGATTACTAATGCCACATCGAATATACTCACCTGAATATCCACTTCCGGTGGGTCCATCGGCGTCAGCTTCACCGCAAATGACCTCAGTTGAGCTAACATATCGACCGGCAGATTTGTTCCAGTTAGGATTATCATCGAAGGAGCGGGCTATCGGGATTTGGGTGGGGTTAAATTCATCATTGTTCCGCGTTAGAGTACACAATTGCCCCTCGGTGTGATGTGGTTCCAATAGGATATATTTTGTTACACCATTGCCCTTGTCTAGGGAGAGACTGGTTAGTTTGGTTGGGGTGGACCGGGAGCTAGCATCACAACAGGGGCAGTTGAACTTCTTTGCCGTCGGGTGAAAGGAGACAGTTGCGGCGTCAACTGTACTCACAGCGCCGAGTACGAAGAGAAAAATAATAGCAAGTAGCCGCTGCTTTGACATCATCATAATTGCAACATAATAAGTATCATAGATGGCATTATGCGTTGATTGGTGGCGATATAATGAGAGTAATCGCAGAGGGGCTAGGCTGATTTCTCTTTGGACTTTGGACTTGCCCGCGGTGATGGTGTGGTGATGACCTCGTGATGACTGTGGTGAAAAAGGGGCTCAGCTAAGCCCCTTCCGATAAAAGGGGCATGGGGGCCTTCCCTCGGAATGAAGTGGCTCACTCACTGGTAAGAACCAGGACTAAACAGCATGATGGGGGGATTACCCCAGAATCCGCGGCCTTCCCCTCTAAATAGGCTTAAAACTGCCCAGTCATTCAAAACTGGACCTAAACCAACCCCCCACCAAAGAAATTGCAGTGGAGACCTGATCGCGATCGATTCATTCCCAAAAATATTATTACCGAGCTCGCAATACACAAGAACAAGCATAGAGATGATAGTATCTCTATGCTGCGTATTCTACTCATCTGCGTTCCTTGTAAATAGAAGCCCAACACCATCATTAGTAGGTAGACTAATAGCAACGTCATCAGGAGGGAAAGGCGCATCTAATATTATTGTTCCACACTCCACACGACAATATTATGTCTTCACCATCATCGAAGAATCTTGGGAAACGCAAGAGAACATCAGGTAATAAGCAACAGCAAC
>JALLBI010000279.1:0-15884 GCA_036940125.1 Mediolabrus comicus
CTGCATTACTATCCCAACTGATCGTAAGCTACTTAAAATAATGATATGCACATCGCAATGAAATAAGAGATGAACAAGTTTATACTCCACAAGTATTTGTTAATTGTCCTTAAATATTAACTTTCTCTATCTGATGGTGAGTGTGAACGAAAGCGATCACAAAAGCTATGTCAGCTCCATATGTCGGCTTCCATACGGGTCTCGATAATCAGGTGTTGCCATGTAATGTCCGCCACTCGGACGACCACCCCCAAGAATGTATTTGCATGGTATGAGAGCAACCTTAAGGATGCACCCGATGACTGTAATAACAAGCCGACAAAGACTGGCACAAATTCCATCTGGGTTTTCTGACATTTGATATGCAGTGTAAATCATCAGTATCATGAAAACAAAGCTTAGCCATCCTCCAACCTTCTTTACTTCCTCTTCGACTTCTTCTTCCCATTCCTCCATGGATTCATCGTTGGTTCCGGTAGCCGCGGATGATTCTGATTTTGCTTTTCCATCCGCAAAGGCTTCATTGGAAGTGTTCTCCTCGTTCGATATTGGGTCAAGAGATTCATCAATCGGCTCTACGTATGCAATTGTAGGTTTGGCAGTTGTTCCCCAATGACCAGGATCTTTCACTGGTGCAGGAGGAGGAGGAGTTGTTGTTTCTTCTGGAGTGGGAGCTGGTGTCGATATCACTACTGTTTCGGGTGTTGTTGTGGTTGCCGTTGTCGTTGTTGTTTCTTTTGACGCTACTGTACTTTCAGTGGCCGTTTCAGCTTCAGTTGACGCGCCATTCTTTGTGCTTTCACCTTCTTCTTCGGTAGTGCCAGACTCCTCTTCTTCTCCACCTTCTTCGGCGGCAAGAGCAACGTCTTCTTCGTCATCGCCAAGTTTATCTCTATCCGGTTCAGTATCGATTTTCAGAGGCTCACTTTGTGATTCTTTCACCTGAGGTGAGACCAATTCCATCTCAGTATTGGATTTTGTTTCACTCGATTCATCATTGTATTGTGTGAGATCCATTGTCAGGGTTGGGTCAATAATTGATTCTTCATCTCCTCCCCCTTTACTGGCATTATTCATTTCTGAAACCAACTCTTCCTCCACTGTAATGATCATGAAGTAGAGAAGGAGGATTATCACATGAGCTCATACAACATATGATATGGCTCTTGACAAATAATATTCGAACACAGCAAAAGACAAAACTTACACGCATTCTCAATAATCTGAAATCCCTCTTCAACCTCCTTCTTACCCTCCTCCCAAATACTACTATCTACATAATCATCATCATCGTCATCCTCTTCATTCTCAACCTCCTTCGCCAACGTTCCAATCTCTTGAATCTTATCCAATATCATTGACGAATTCTTCCCCCCACCTGACGCCTCGTCAACAATTTCATGTAATATCATTTGTTCCTCCTCTTTCAATCCCTCAACATAATCCTCTTTAATCATTGCCGACGCGCCATCATCATCTTCATTCTCTATATCCTCAATGGTATCTTCCAATTCACCAATTTCTTCAGCCAATGCCAACTCTTGACTAATTTTCCCGGTTGGATCATCGCCTGCAATTTTTTCCAATTCTTCTTCTTTCACAACTTCTGTTATCACATCATCATTATAATCATATTCATAAGTATCATCATCACCATTATCCCCTTCCTCTTCAAATATTTCTTCAACCAATTCCATCTCCTCCTCTTCCAATTCTTCAATCTTGGCTTCATTCTCACCATGTGTATTATTGAGATCTAACGCATCAATTTCATCAAGTACCTCATCTAATTCTTCCATCAGCATGTCTTCCTCCATTGATTCAATTGGCTGCTGTTGCTGCTTTTCTTTTTCATTATTAGTTTCTTCAATTTCCTGAGCCATTGAGGTATGTCCCGCCTCCTCTGCTGCTTCCTCTTGTGCCTCGTGTTGTTTTTCAATGGGAGTTGAAGAGACGGCAATTGCAGCTGTTTCTGCATCTCCTCCACCCTTGTTTTTAGTGGTCGTTGAAGTGGCAGATTCAGCAGCGGCAGCGGTGGTGGTTTTAGTAGTAGACGCCTCGTCAATTAAAGCTTTGGCGGCATTTACTTCAAAGTCATCGTCGTCATCATCTTTTTCCTCTACCACAACTGGCTTTTTCTTCTTATTTTTATCCTTCAATCGACGTGAATTATGATGGATTCCACTACCACGAAGTAGTAATGACGGCGTTGGTGTTATGGAGTGGATATTACCTACTACATCTTCATAATTTTCAGCACCAACAGCAGCGGACATTAGGGCTGGTAGGGCCACCGACGCCAAGAAGAGCGTAGTTGCAGCAATAAATATGATGCGTAGCATTGTTGCTGACGACGACGTTGGTGATGGTGATTGGCACCACCGTGGCGGCTGTGATCTTAATATCATCGGGGGCGTATAGTGCTAGACACAAGATGTGTGAGTGAGAGTCGTGGTGTAGTTTGAGTTGGGCGGAGGGCGGCCGCGGGGAGAGAGCAGGGAGGGCTTTTGTCATTGTGGATTTCCTGCGTAGGAAAGTACGTAGGAATTCATAGCTAATTTTGTGGGATCTTCTCCCAATAGCTATTATTTTTTGCTTTCCCTACAACATGGGGATGACCTCGATATCTACATATCTTTTAAGCGATGATTGACAGCAGTATGCAGCATCCAACTTTCAAGAGGCGAAGAAAAACAAGAAGCATGTACATAATACTGATTCTTCTGGGGGCTTGCTTTTCTGGATCGTTAGCTAGTAGCAATAGTAATGAGCGCAACAAAGGTCAACAGCGACATGCTCAAAATCAGGACAACAACAACGCCAACAATAAGGCAGAGCAAATGCTATTCTCATTTTTTGACAAATTACACTCTCTAGAGGAAACGTATGGATCGAATTTGGTCACTGTACAAAATGCTGCTGACCTATATCCAATATTATCACAAACATCTGCTGCTGCTACTGCTGCTTCAAGCGGTGACTGTCCAAATTATCATCATTACTCATCATCATCTGATAATCATTTTAAAATGCAACCTGGAAAGAAAGGCTCATGTTATACACCCATAATTACCATCCATGATCGTATTACTAATTCAATGTCAATGGGGTCATCATCGCAACAGCAACAGCAGCAGCAAGAACAATACTATTACAACTATCTACCAGAAGTACTCTTAATCTCTGGACTTGATACACCATCACAGATGGACATTTTAGGTCCATCATCGATATATGAAACATTGAAATTGTTATTAGATTGTGCTTTGTGTGAGGCATTGTCCCCATGGGTATCATCATCGTCTTCATTTTTGAATGATACTTCTTCATCTACATCAAATGCACAAGAAGGAGATGCAATAGGAGACACAATAGATGCAATATCGAATAGCCACGAGTTCAGTGCCAACACCAATGCTATACAATGTCGGAATGACTTACAATCTCAGGGAATAGACGATAAAACACGTAAATGGTTGGCAAGACTGGTAGCGACACGAAAAATTATTGCAGTACCCATTGTAGATGTGGCAGGGTTTTACAAACGTTTAGAGATGGAAGAGGCAGTTGATAGTAGTAGCAATAGTCAAACAACATCTTCCAATAATGTCGTTGATCATGCCGATGATTCAGCAGAATTTTCATGGTCACGGTGTGATTTTCCATACCCTACTCATTGGGAAACTTCATCATCATCTTCTACTACTTCATGTATGCACTCCTTTCCTTCACAGATAATGAACGAAGTGTTCCGGTCCAATGCGATCCAATTAGGATTGGCATTTCATGGTCGTAATGATGACTTTTTATTACCAACTGGATGGATTGGAGTGCCCACTTGGAGGAGTGAAATGTCATCGTCTACAATGGCTGCGGCAACAACATCACCAGAAGTAATTTCAATAGATGAAGATGCCATGACTGAAATAGGTTGGGCGTATAGCATGTTTGGAGCACTATCCTACTCAGTTCAAAGTATCCCACCCAAGTTCAAATTACAGGGCAATGTTGATGAGGAGAGAGTTAGCAATGAATGTCATGGTGCTACTTTGGAACACTGGGCATTTTCTGCAGGTATGACAATTAGTGACGAAGCGGATTCAGGAGGAGGGTCAATCTGGTTAGAGCAATGTAACAGCGACTACCCACCGGAGCGAACTACCCATTATGATACCTTGTCACTTCGAGGCTTCGTCGCCAGCGTCGTGGCTCCACCATTGGATAATGAGTATCCAAGTTGCCTACCTGGCTTTGAGGTGGATGACGAAATATTGTGTCTCCCTGATAGTAATGACCAACACTTCTTTTTCGACTCATCACGTGTTGGTAGCAACCTTCGCATGTCACTTCTTGCTACTGAATTGGTTGAACCATGGACATCCATCCGATCGATCGCTGGAGTTGAACTCCGCGACGATGATGTAATTCCTTTATCTCAGCGTCTACCTGAGAGATGTCCCGAAGCTAGGTCGATGACTCTTCCTGAATCTATTTTAATGAAAGATGTGAACATCACCTGGACAGTCGGTGGAGCATTCACTGTCACTGAAACAGCTATTATGCACGGCAAATGGAATGTCCTTGATAAGAAAATCTTTGACTGCATTACGCAACCTACCAAGCAGGAATTAGACGCATTCTTCACCATTCTGCGCGACTTTGAAGTAATGGAAGGAGAAACGGCTCAGGAAATGGACGATGATGTCAGCTTCACTCCAGTTCAAAGTGGAGTCACAAGATGGCATCCTTCACATTTAAACACTGCAGCTCGTGTACCTACAGAGAGGGCTGAGACTAAATTTTCTGTATCATTGGACCTTAGTGACTATAAAGCTGGCGATGTTGTTGCCCTTTATGCGTTAGCAAGAACAGATCAAAGAGAGCCTATGGAAAATCCGCCTCAAAGTAGCTTCGTCAATGCACGAACAAATCCAGATTGGTCACATTCATACACAGGGACTGAAGGACCTTTGACTATGAAAGGAAGGCTGGATTGGTTTTCTGTCCCAGTTACTATAACAATTGGAGAGCAGCCAGGTTTCTTCGAGAGCAAGCAACCAATTGAGACATCTGTGCGCATTTCAGATGTTGGATTGATAGTTAATAACAGCGTGGCCATAGGAGACATTATCTATCCCCTTATGGCTGCAATTGTGGCCGTTGCGGTTGTGTTCTTCTGTGCGTTCTGCCGTGAAGAGAGTGACGGTACCGACGTGTTTAGTGTCTTAAAGGAACATCGTGAGATTAAAAGACAGAAAATATCCATGGATGATTTCTTCAGAGAAGAATCTGAAGATGAAACTGTGCAGTTAGAGCTAACTTAACATATTATTTACAATTAGGAAGCGTTTAGCAGAGGACCGCTAGCTTCAAATGCGAAATGGTTCATGCTACACATGACTTGTTCATCAGCTAGATGAGGAGGAATAGATTCAATCAAACCACAACAGGCGTGCGCTAACTCAGCCATAAATCTACTATCAAAGCCAAGCAACGCGGCAAGAATGGAGTCTTCCTCGCTGTCACCTAAGTCAAGTTCACCATCTTCGTCAATCCATAATAATACACGAACTAATGCTGCACACGCCAAACGTTTCGATGAGGTTCCATTGGAGAGATTGAGCTTACTTCTCAGCCACGATTCTAACCATTTCACAGATTGACGAAGAACAGAAGGATGAGTCAAACTGTACCAGGCACGGAAGCAAAGCCTTCCAACGAACACAGGATCAATCTTTTCTGTGTTTTGGAGTGAATTAAATTCCCCGTACTTCACGACGCTAAGAACGTGTTCTTCAAGAAGCCAAAGAAGGTGATTGTGACCATCAATTGGTGAAAAGTGAGACTCTTCGATATTATCATCAAGATTCCGGTGAACAACACTAATCATCTCTTTCAACTCATTGACGGATGCAGCAAACAAAGCCGTCTCTGCGTCCTTGATTTCAATATCCATCTGTGAGGTTAATAGATCGACACATTCAAGAATTAGACCATTTTTTCCACCCACCAGGAACGCAGCTGCTTTTACATTTCCTATCAAACCACATTGGCGCAAGACGTTGGCACTGTCGAACATGAATTTTGACTCCATTTTCTTGCCAGCCATTTCACACACTGCGTTCAGTAAAATTTGTGTACGTATCAGCACCGCCCCTTCTCTCCACTCTTTTTGTCTATGAGATAGAATGAGTAATGCAGCAATCAATAGGTCAAAGTCAAGCCCAACTCTATTCTTGGGGACTAACATTTCTTCGATATGTTTCATATCTTCTCTGTAACACGAGCTTTCATCGTTTGACGTTGAAAGATTTGACATATCCAATCCCATTCCAATTTCAGTCTCTGCGTTGCAAAACGTAGCCGACACTACTTCCCTTAGCCACTCATCTGGTAGATGCGAATGGACGTGATGGTATTTGTACTCGGATGGGAGCTCTATTTCCTTCTTCAAGCGTTCTAATGCCCATGATCGTACTTCGGGTTCTTGAAGCATTACATATTTTCCATGAACCGATGCAAGACTTAAGGCTAGCCTTGTGTCTTCCTCAATCGAAAACCAAAATGGCAATCCAGTCTCTTCGTCGAGCAAGTCCAAAAGAACCCTTGTTGCTTCCGTACTGGACTCCAAAATTATGTCAACAAGTTCCAGGAATATACCTAGAGATGGGCGTTTGGTAGGGACAGCACCCTTACTTTTTGGTGCGCGCCATCTCAGTTCGTTGGGTATTGATGCATTGAGCATCAACATAACCGACCGAAGGCAATTCCTGACCACAGCCATCTTGAGAAGACATCTTACAGGCCAAGTAACCTCCGATTTAGGGCGTTCAACACTTGATATCATTGTAACAATATTTTGACCGTCCATCATTTTCTGATCTACAATCGTATCCTGTGATAGAGCCACCGTAGCTGTCCCAACAAGCATCAAACATGCATCTGAAGCATCATACAGGTTATTTCGAAGTAAAAATCCTTCTAGAGCGCTCGACATCTCAGCACCCCCTTTTATTAAGCAACCTACAGCCATGTCTGCAAGTGATGTCATTGTCTCATGAGACCCTCCGTCGCTATCAAGCGGTGTAATACCGTCAATCAAGCCTTTGTGTAAATATTGCTTGTCGTTATCACCCGTCTTTTGTATTCCTCGCAACTCGTAAACTGCATCAGGATCATCGATCAAACTCAGAGCTACAGAAGCAGCGGTAAAGTAATCACGCCTTTGGCACAGCCAAGATAGCACTTGATTGAACGGAGTCGACAATGGACTGTAGATCGCATTACTTCTCAACGAAAGCGATTGTAATTGAGTGTCAGATCGAACAAACGCAAAAAGAACTTGACCATAAGCAGTACCTTGATTCTGAAGTTGAGTCCAACTTGAACAATGACGTAATAAACGTCTTGATTTTTCGTTGTGTGACAACATGAGCTTTTTAGAGCGGTTCGATCTCCGTTCAGATTCATTAGAGATGCTACCCAGAGCTCTGACTAAAATGTCATCGATTCCACCTTCAATGGCAGCCGTCAACTTGATTGACTCCTTTATCGTTAGAGAACAGGACAGCTTTGGCAAAAAGTCATCGTTCTCTTCTAGCCGAAACGATGGAGGGCTAGGTGGTTCATTGAAAACAGTAGCCGCTCCTTCATCGCAACTATTTTGTGCACTACGTTCGATGAGAGGCATAACTCCAGAAACCAGGCATGTGTTGGCTTTGATGCGCTCAAATTGCAGAACAAATGGTCCATCTGCTTCAGTAGAACCGTCCCAACACACAAAATATGAGCTAGCATTAGGGCGGCCAAGTAACGTCCAGCCCTGTCCTCCTGTACACCACAATACACTTCGTCTCATCATGATACGATCAATGGGTTCGTCTGATAATATCTTACAATCAGTATCTTCGTCCATTAACACGCGATGTCCATGACGCACAGTTGTTCCAAATGCAAACACTGAGTCCTCAACTGTCAATGTGTGGTTCACAACAACAGCGGATGCGTTGGAAGATGACCGCTGGAA
Organism: Mediolabrus comicus; assembly: GCA_036940125.1. Lineage (NCBI taxonomy): Eukaryota > Bacillariophyta > Thalassiosirophyceae > Thalassiosirales > Thalassiosiraceae > Mediolabrus > Mediolabrus comicus. The sequence goes on from JALLBI010000279.1 coordinate 8,027, forward strand.
CGAAATGATTATTCCAGGCGGTGATGATGGAATTGAGGAGACTCCAATAATTTCGGAGTAAATCGAGGTTATTTCTCCAGACAGGGCGTGAGCAAAGAAGCCCAATGACTCAGATATTGAAGGTAATTTGATGGGAACTGGTTGAAATCTTTTGACATCGACGAATCCGCCTGAATGTTGCGTAGAATCCACTCTCACTGCAACCGCACATGGGCGGCGAGGATTGACATTACCTGGCTGGTCATCTTCAAAAATACCTTCTTCTCCTGATATTATCACAAAATGCTTCCCACCCCAATACGCAGGATGGATATTGTGCGGTGCAAAAGGTAAGTATATTGTTTTTGATTCAGCGTGATGGCGAAGTGATATGAATGTGACAAATCCTCCAAGACTATGAGTCTTTCTGCCACGGACGAAGTAGCGACGTAAGCCTTTCCCACATACAGCTAGATAGCTATTGTTTGTATCTGAAGTGATGCAAGACCCCGATAATATATTGGTGCGTCGCAACGTACGCAGTGGTACAGTCGATGGATCAATCGAGGCATCAAAACTTGTTAAATTGGCCCAATTGCTTCTTGTTGCCTTCTTCTTGATCTCCTTTCCGCTATCTTCAATGTACCCCGAGCTGCTCTCGCTGTCATTTGATACAACATCTTTCCAAATCAGAGTATAATCTCCCAATTCTTTCAACCCTGACACCTGAGATAATTTCACAGTTGCTTGAGGACGGCTTAATGGAGCCACATCCTGTCGTACTTTGGTATACAATTTGGATCCCATAACGAAGGCGGCAAAGCTATTCGAAAGTTCATCACCTCCACTGTTGCTACAACTACTACTACTACTTGTTCTGCGACTTAGAAACAATCTTATTGCATGAAAGAAGTGTGCGTATCCATCGTTGGTTACAAAGCAAAGTGACAATGGTTGTTTCTTCTTAATTTTGTTGCCAGTATCCTTTAGCTCCTTGTCGTCAGGATTAGATTTTATAGGCTCTTGTTGTGACGATGAAGATGATAACGTCGTATCATTTTTTCCACCAAAAGTAGGTGTTGTTGAAGTCCTTTCGCCTTCAAAAAGAAAGTTTAATGAGCGAATAGCATCCATTGCATCGGCAATTCTATCATCTTCTTCGTCATGTGTCGTTACTTTTGATGACGACTTCGTCGTGCCATCCTTTTTACGTTCATCTCCCCTATCACTCTTTATTTTGCCATGTAGTTTTGGATTTAGCTTCACCTTGCGATGATCATATTCTTCTTTTTGGTTGCTGTTGTTGGATGATTCATCATCAATCACAGTTGTTCGACCCAACGCAACAAACGCTGGACATCCATCCCCCTTATTTGAATTTACTGTAAGTCGTGATACAACCGATGTTGGCCAACGCAACACTCTTCGTGCAAGTAATCGTGAATGATTAGATGGCGTTTCTACTTCTTCTTCCCCATAGGTAATGGGGTGCTGCTGATGTTGCATGTTGACAGTAGAATCACTACAGCTTTCTACGGTAACAGATCCCCCTCCCCCTCCTCCAGCTTTGGAACGTTGCGACAAAGATGGTGGAGATGGAGTAGTTAATGATGATGAAGATGACGTTGATACCTTAAGCGATGATGACCGTCGTCGTTGCTGCTGCTGCTGCTGCTTTGATCTACTGGTAGGTGTAACATCACTGGCAGCTACGACATCATTATCACCGTGTGTTTGTGGAAGTGGTGGATCATTTGTAGACATTAACTCCATGACCACGACATCCCCAGAAGAAATATTCTTATTACCACTTTGTTCCTCCAAACCATGAGTGGAAAATATAGTTACCAATAATACAACATGATCAAATCCATCCCAATCATCTTCATCACTACTATCATGTCTTGTTAAGCTGTCTTTCCGTTCTACAGGACTTGAAGCTGATGTTGTTGCTTGGTTATGATTATGATTATGACGGTGGTCAATAATATTCTGCTTTGTCTTTCCCTTCTTCCGAAATGCAGCGGCATCTTCTTCACTAACACTTGTTAATGTACGATCCTCCCATAATAAAGATGATGCTGTAGATGCATCTGTATTGTGTGGAGGAGATATGACCATTGTATCATCATTATTATTATCGTAATCATCATCATCATTATAACTGTTCTCTTCATTATTCTTGGCAGTAGTAGAACCTCCTTTTCTAGGTGGAGTCATAAAGTTGCTAAATGTAGAAAATGATGATGGCGAAATTGACGAGGATCCTCGAGGTGGTCTACTAGGAGTTGATTTGTTATTATTATTATTTGATGATGATGATTTCTCAGTAGTGGATGTGATTGTGCCTCCTGCATTTTTGGTAGATTGAAACCACGACGATGGTGCTATGAGTGATTTCTTCGTCACTTTAGTTGTTTCTGGTGCATCATTTTGTTGCTGTTGTTGCTTGCTAATTGTTTTTGCATTATCAATTAGTGGGGTCAAGTCGGTCTCATCCTGCTTTGCTGCTTTCTTTTTCATACGCCGAATTAAAAGCTTGTCACGACGCTGTAGCTCCATGATAGCACCATATGCCTCTTTTCGATTCAGTGTGATTGACGAACTAGAAATTGGAACCCAGTTTGGATCCAATAAGTCAATGTCACTACTACTCGTTAGATTCTCATTTTGAGATGAGGTCAAGTTAGAAGTATCGTCGCCGGAAGAGTTGTGATCGGGATCTTCTATGCCCACCTGAACGCACTCCCATTGCGGACGCTTCCAGCGCACCTGCCAGGGTGGTAGCGGCGGTGATCCTGCTGCTGTAGCTGGTGTTGATGCGGACACCATGATCACAACTACAGCAGAAAAAAGAGACAGCAAATAATAGCAAACAGCTAGCAACAAAATTAATGTTGTCTCATTATTTATTTGACACACGCTACTGACACGTGCAGTAGAAAGATACTTCTTCGATAATATCGAATATGGTAAGTGCATATGAATTTTATTGAACCTATTTGCAACAATAAATGAGTTCTATCTCTTCATCATATTGATTCTAGGTCACAACTATCAGCAAGAGGGGAGAGATTCTCCTGCCCGACGTTTATCGCTTTCCTCCATGCTTCACGAAACAAGGTTTTATTTGTTCGTGCTTGCTTCATCCATTGGTTGGCCACTCATGCCAAGCCGTTCCCGTGCAATATCTTCTTCATACTCCAGTCTACGCATCTCATCAGCTAACCTGCGCTTCTTTGCCTCAATGTGAATCATCCTACCTTCCCAGTACCCAATAATTGTCAAATCTGGCATTGCACGGACGAATTTGTATAATGCAGACAGCTTTCTATTTTGGCAACTTCTTTCAGATTCTTCGATTAGCTCATCTTCGATAAGCTGGTCTTCGATAGGCTCTACTCTTTCAAACCAAGACATAACCGCAGGGAGAAATTGCATTTTCTTGTTGAAGAAAGGTTCCATGTCGAGATCGGGATGGCTCTGCAGGATTTTGCAGATTGCAGCATTTGAATGCTCGTTGATTGCTAAATATTGTACAATGTCTTGAGGTTCGTTATTGTATTCGGATGCTATTATCGTCAGGGTGTGATTGGATAGGTAAGTTTTGCTGATGGTAGAAGTATCACAGAGAAGTGTAGAGAATGCTGACCATCCAATGGTGGTGATACCTGCTGTCTCGACGTCAAAGCTCAACTCTTTCAGAAATTTATTGCCTCTCAATCCCTCTGTCAATGCCATTGCCCCGTCATCTCCGAAGTTGATTCTACAAAGATTGATCGCTTCCAAAGAGTGGCTTTCGGACTGTAATAGCGGAGTTAATGACCTCAACCCAGCTGCTGTGATAGATCTATTACCCCAAATATATAACTGCTTCAAACTGCGACAATTCATCAGGCCTGATACCACAGCGTGTAGTCCACCGTCATCAACTGAATTGCAGCTAAGATCGAGCATTTCCAATTTGTTTGAGTGTGGCCAAATACTCAGCGTGTTTGCCAGAGCAATACAGCCTTCTCTACCAATATTGTTGTCGTATAGTTGTAGGATTTTTAGTTGTGACTGCAATCTCAATGTGGTAGCAATCTTAGCGATGCCTTCATCACCGACTTGAGTTTCTTGAATTAACAGGTGCTCCAGAGAGTTGTGATTCATTCTACCCAACGCCAAAGCAAGATTTTGTGCACCTTCATGCCCAATCAGATTGGGCATAGTATGAAACTCCAAGCATGAGAGATTGTGATTATTTCCAAGGAAACTACATAAACTAATCCAACTAATATCGTCGTCGACCGAATCGATTACAAGACCTTTTATCGATCGATTTTGACTTATGCCATCAAAGAAATAATTATACATTCCCGCTGGCAAGGGCAAAATCTGAAGATCTTGCAGCACTTCACTGCGACCAATGAAATATCCCAGCCACCCCAAGTCATCTCCCTCTCTAACGACGAATTCTCCATCATGCATATCCTCCTCTTCATCATACTGTTCCCATTCATACACGATGGTAAGTCGTTTATTCCAGTTAGGATCGCCATCCCGAAGCATCCGAAGAAAAATTGCATTGCGTTCACATGACGTGATATCGTTTAGATTGATATCTTGTGCTAGCGCATCATAGTCAGGTCTTTCTTCCGCCATGGTTGTTGCTGAGTGAGAGTGGACATGAAATGTATAATAAAAGCAGAGCAGCAAATAGGTATATAATATGTCAGAGGATGAGCACAGAAGTGTTGATAAAGAATAACGGCTAGCTTACCTACTTCAAAACAACATTCAACATTCTTGGCGGCGTGTATGATGGTGAATTAATGTGAATGACAATGCGGTGAAAAGCGAGAAGGAGGGTTTGCGGGAATGAAGGAAGCTGAAGTGCTGTTTTTCTTTGTATTTGTAGCTAATAGCTTAAACTTTTACTAGTCGATGTAGTTTGTGTCTACACTCCAAGTGCCAATGTCACTACAGACTTCTTGACAGCTGGGATTGAAACCAGAATAGTACACGCAGAAGCAGTCAATGCCATTGCAATTGCTGCAAACGGAAACGCATCCTTCTCATTAGCGAATGCTGCAGTACCCAAGCCGTGTGCTGCGGCTCCTATCCCAAGTCCTCTTGCTACTGCATCTTTAATACCGAATGCATCCAAGATGGAAGCACCAAAGTTCGCCCCAAACAGCCCTGTCAACACCACAATTGTTACTGCGAGTGATACATCCGCTCCAAGAATTGCAGCAATAGCCATAGCTAGTGGAGAAGTAATATTTCTACTAAGCAAGCTTAGTCGAATTGATGTATTACCAATACCGAGAAGACGCACGGCTGCCGCAGTTCCAAATAACCCTCCGAGTGATGATACAATTGTTGATATCCCCACTTCTGCAATATTCTCCCTCATCAATTTCTTCCTGCCGTACATTTGGCAGGCAAGTGCCACAACTGCTGGTCCTAGCAAGAACAATAAAATGTCGCCAGCACCAGCTGACAGAGGTGCGAGTGTCCCGACCTTGTACGATTTTATAATGTCAAGGAATGTTTGCCCAGTAAGAGAAGCTAGCACTGTTGATGCTACCCAAGTAAGACTGAATGTAGTGATCAGTGGATGAACCGCTTTTGTAAAAGATTTTGGTAGATTGGCTCCAAAGACAAACGATGCTAGAGTTGTACATAGTAGAAACGATGACTGTAGAGGTGTGATCAACTGTGTTGCCGACTTCTTGACTGCTCCCACCGTCATAATTCCACTAATACCAGCTAGTGCTGTAAGAATCTTGAACAATTTTGCTGAAAATGCTTTTGGGGGAGGATTCGTCACAGCTGTGACAGGAGCAACGATTTCCGTAGTAGTTGAAATGTCGTCCTCATCTTCGCTACTTCCGCCTCCCATAAGACGCCTTATGCCCAAAACTGACCAAGCTGTACTGAAAAGTGTAAAGAAGAACCCCCCAATAATAACAGAGAATATCTTTAGAATCTCCAACGAGTTGCCTAAACTACCTGCCAATGGCAAGGTAATTAGAGCTGGGACGAAAAAGACGGGTAACCATTTCGCAAACAATGTAGCTCCTGGATTCAAATTGTTGTATATTGCCTCACCCCATTCTTTCTTAATTGCAATCATAGTTGCAAACAGCGATCCACATCCTGCTAGTGAAGATGGAAATGGGATGGAGTATTTTGTGAAGAGAGTTCGAAATTGTACATCCAGAAATATTAGTATTGCAGTAGCGAGGATTGTTTTCTGTCTGCTACTACCAGAGTTACCCTTGACTGGAGTGGTGGCGGAGGAGGAGGCAGAAAGTTGGGTTTTAGAAGATGATTCATGTTTGCGAGAGCTGAATATGACATTTCTTGAGCTTGTTTGGCGATGTATGCTGTGTAGGTTGGCAGCAGGTGATGAGAGTGATGGGATCATCTCTGACCGAAAATGCATCTGATACATTGATCTTGTGGTCGGTCGCACTGCCACAAGTGCGGCCGATAGCGACGCGACATTGAGTAGCAATCCAAAGATAAGCATGATGATGATTAGTGATGGAGCTACACAGTTGTGGGTTGTTTGCTTTGGTAGACTTCAGCGGGGGTAGTGCCATATCATCGTTGATCCTTAATTTTTGTTGAAGTTGTCAGCAGTCAGCTAGCAGTTGGCGCCAAAAAGAAGATCGAAGACACACATCTCACAAACCATGGCACAAACACACCTCTTCTCACTCTTTTTTCTGTCAAGCCGAGTTTGGGAAGCTTTTCATGCGGAACACTTGAAACATCATCGTCATTATAATGGAAAAGAATCTCTCTGAACTTGCGAGATAGAAGCCACAAATTACTGCGTGGCTGACTTCGTAACTGATCTTCCTCTAATCGTCGTCGTCGTCGTCGTCAGTAGCTGCCAGCCAGCAGTAGACATCTCCTATCGAATCTCGACACGATGACGTCAAGTCATCAATCACCATTCGGCCGAAGCCGTCAACGTCCACGTATCAGCTCTCCCTTATTCTCTACACCAGATGACAATACTACAAGCAGTAGCGTCCTATCTTCAAAAAGTAGCACTATTAGTGGCGGTGCAGAGGGTAGCGTAGCTGGTAGTAGCACAAACGTGAAGAACACTCCTACAGTAGCTACTGCAGCTGCCAATCACAACTGTAGCATAGAAGATAAACTTCAGAGGGATATCAATAATAGAGCATTATCAAAAAAGGCTCAGATGGAGAATGATGCAATGGTCTACTTGGATGGGCCACAGATTTATACTTGTGGACAGTGTAGGACGCATTTGACAAGTCATGATGATATCATTTCAAAGAGCTTTCATGGGAGACATGGTATGTCTATCTAGCTGTATACTTGTGATGTTGTTTGAGACTTTTTGTCATCTTTCTTTCTGCAAATACAACGTTTTCAGTAGCAATATCTGGTGGTGTTATATGCTTCAAGATCTGGAGAGAACAGGGTTCATAGAGGAGGGTTGCTTGCATCTTGAGCTCTCGAATGAGAGTTCCAATCGTGTATCTTTGCAAGTTCTCTCACAATCTTCATTCTATGCCTCTTTTCCGCTTAACTTAGGACGTGCATACCTGTTCGATCAGTGTGTAAACATTGTAACCGGTCCACCAGAGGATAGAATCCTCATTACTGGCTTGCACTCAGTGTGTGATATCAACTGTAAACGTTGCGGCACTCTCGTCGGGTGGACGTACGCCAAAGCCTACGAACCAAGCCAGAAGTACAAGGAAGGGAAATTCATCATTGAGAAAATCAATTTACACTTGGAGGAGAGTGACTACTATGATGTAGATAGACCAGCTGGGGAGAGGGGTGATAGATGGCGCAAAAGGAGTATGAGCTGGGGGAGTGAGCGCAGCTTGAGTGTCGG
>JALLBI010000280.1:0-13597 GCA_036940125.1 Mediolabrus comicus
GTCAGAAGTGTTATTGTTCACAAGCCCAGACAGCAACTCAATATTATAGACACAACATCCCTCGAGCAGAGAATCAGACAGTTCTTGTCCCCCAATGTCGGCAAGTTGTTGATTGCGAACTGTACGACTTTTGTATGACTTTATCATAGCACCTCTGCTGTCTGATATGCATTGAAGGATATGCACAAACAGCTTCTCATCTCGATTTTTGAATACGAGCTCCTGCCGGTCCGTTGATTCAACTAAATATAGTAAATGCATCAGACAAAGGAACAAAAATTCTGACTGGCTTCCAGTGTCCCACAGCATTTTGCTGCTTAAACCCACACTGTCGAGACATTTGACGCTAGATAAGTCAAAAAGCCTTTTTGCGCGTGCTGCCCAAGCCTGACAAACGAGCTCCAAGACTGCATGATCAGATGGCGGTTGTTGCTTGACTTCGTCGCAAAGACAAGACGATGCGCGAGCAACGAAACTATGTTTCAAAGAAACAATATCTAATAGACTCGCAGCTGATTGACTCCAAATTTTACCTCCTTCATGCCATGATTGAAACAGTAATTGCACTGCTTCATCATTTGAAATGTATTTTGTGGTCGTGATAGCTTTTAGAGCAAGAAGTGTGTCCAGTAGAACATTTGAACCAGACTCATCCTCAAGGCTGAGTTTTCTCCCAGTACTGGAAATGTCATCATCGGTCTGGCAACACAAAGTGATCCACTCCTTTACAACAGAAGAAGAAACAAGAAGACCTGCAGAAAGGCCCGAGATTCCAGCACAGGTTCGTAAGAATAGAGCCAAATCTCCCTTGTGCTGGACACATATATCATCTTCCTCATCATGACTGTCTCGCAGTATGTCATGTGACTGCCGATACGAGCCCAAAAATGAATTGGCCGTATCAGTAGCAAATTTGTCGAGTGTTTTGCATTTCACAAAATTTTCATCATCGCAAGTTGAACAACTCTCTCCTTTATAACCAACCATCAGCGACAGCCCATCAGCTATTGTTGTGTAGTCACAATAAGCCTTAATAAGCTCGCGAAGCACAGTTTCCCAGATCTCTCCCTGTCTGGAGATGGACGTCATTGAATAAAGGCACAACTTGAGTATTTTGAAATCAACTTGAACGGAAGAACGTGCGGATGTTGACCCATGAACTAAAATCCATCTCAGCAAATCGTTTAGAATAAAGGCCTCGACTGAAATGTTCACTGTATTGGGTTCGTCCTTCGTTATGGGGAACAGATTTTCTACTCCACAACATCGAATGATGGCTAGCAACAGTTCTCCTTCATCGTTTTTGCATGTCTTATCACTATAGCTTGTAATATTCAACATGATAGATTGAAACAAATTCCTGCAAGATGGCAGTAAATGACTTGGTTGACCTGATTTTCGTGTAGTAGACAAATGAGTAAGCAGTGACATGAAACGTTGTATCTGCTGAGCCTGATTCTTCTCAAGAACAAAAATATTTTGCAGCCCTTCCGCTTCCCATAGCCATTGAATTTGATCGATTCCCCTTGCTTTCATATCAGCGTCCGCTGAAGCCTCATCAAGTTTGTTTAAATCACGTGATATTGTTGCAGATAGATCATCAAGAGCTGCCACTGCCAGACCAATGGCACTAGGTAATCCAGTCAAATAATATGCAACAGTTTCAATGAAAAGCTTTCCGCACGTTGAAACCGATTGCTGTGAAAATACTGGGTATGTGTCCTTTGGTGAACGAAGTAAGAAAAATGTAACGCATTCCACCACCGCAGATACGATCGATATTTTGTCAGTCATGCTAATGGCTTCATTGCGACCTTCCCACAAACTTTGCACCACTGTAAGTGGTGCGGGAGAATCGACATTTTCATTCTCCCGACGAGGTAAGGAAGCAACAAGAGGTAGAATCATTGGACACCATGCCGATGCAGGGGCACCGTAACAGGCTCGCCTCAGAGATTTGCTAAGTGACTTTGTGAATGCAACACAGTCTAGTTTCTGCCACTGAGTTCCGGTGTCTTTATGTTCCATACGGAATGCAGCGAAATACGTCAAAATCATTTCTAGTAATGAGGAGACATTGGTCGATTCCTTTTCAGATGACAGCAGATTGGGTATCAGAGGTGCCATCTCTAAAGGTGCAGGCTCCGATATAATCAGGGACGGCGCAAACTGACACAACTTCGCAACGAGGTTATACGCTTCTCTTCGAAATGATCCTCGAGTGCTTTGGAGTATTCTAGTAATGCAAGTTGGGTCTGGAAAACTATCGACGTCGACGTAGGACTGATTCGTTGTCGAAGTTTCAGGATAAGACTGCACCAGCCAACCCAAGCCGGATAGAACCGACAATACTACACGTTCATAGCACTCCTCTAATTCTTCTTTCTCTGCTTCATTGATTTCAGTCGAAGTCTCTGCTCTATTCTTTTTGTTCTTCCCAGCATTGGCAACGCTCTTACTACTGCCTCCCGATGTTGTAGATTGGACAGACTTTGGATTGATAACGCTTTGAAGAGAAGAGGCACGTTTGCATGATAGGATAGTGTTTGCGTAACTGCAGGTAGCAGACTTGATGACAGATGTAGATACATCAGATCCAGTGATCTCTGCAATAAATGCCGCCGCATTTTTTGCAACATCAGCTGCAGGATCTCCCCGAGAAGCAGCCCAAGCCATACCGACTGTTGTTGAAGCCGGGTACACTGTATCATTGCCACTGGATTTTCCACCACTATCTCCAACAAATAGACCCATCCAAGCTTTGGGCACATGAGTCTTGCTCGCTGTCAAAGCTTTGTAAGATCCAGCTCGCACAGAAAAGTTATTGTCATAGCCCAATTTCGTTTCATGCAAAAAGACAAGATGACACAATGCAGCAATCTTTTCAGGACGAGGAATGTCCTCTGCGTCACCGAACACAACTTGACTTAACTCCTCCAATGCACGAACTTTCGTAGCAGGATCACGCTTTTGACCAATCTTTCGAAACAACAAAATGAGCCGGCCATCTGATCCAGTATATATCGGGGACGGCCGGATAGTAGACGACCTCAACTTCTCACTATGGTCATCAGTGTCTCCAACCGGCGAGTTTTTCTTTGAACCTGCTTGCCGTCGTGCAAGCGTCGCAGCTGCAGTGGTGGATGTTCCAGCAAAATCTGGACTTGCAAATTGAGCAAATCCTTTAAAGCCGCTCATGATATGCTGAAAATTTTTATCCTTCTTCTTCCGTCAGGAGGTGGTGACAAACTAGAGAGGACTCGTTGCTGGTTAGGGCAGCGTTGTTACTGGCGCATGAGAGGAGCGTCAGCTGCTTTATTGCTACTAATAAATTGGGTTTGTGGTGGTGTGTGGGGGATTTTCTGCACTCTTCTGCGAGTTAATAGTGGCGGCGGCGGACCGGTTTTAGTCCAGAGACGGACGACCTCGTGTTTGAAGTAAAAGTATTTGACAAAAGTAGAGGACCAAGCTGGACTCCACTCTTCAAGCACTACGTCTGCTGGCAAGAGCAACAGTCTGAACTAATTATTTAGTTAGGCTTAGAGACAATACTAAGGGGAAAAAGCGGTTTTACATACCACCTCCCTGCATAGCCTGCATTGCTGCTTGCATCATTGCCGGATTCATTCCACCCATTCCACCCATCCCGCCAGGACCTCCCATTCCTCCACCTCCCCCCATCATCCCCATCATCTGTTCCATCATCCCCATCATACTTGGGGGAGGCTGAATGTCAAAGTATACTCTACCAATCTTGGTTGTGTAAGTTTTGATAATACTTGATTGGTGCATTGTGCCCAATTCCACGCCAAAATTACGCACCAGCCATGTAAAGAGAGGAGCCGTCTTTACGTCCTTCTCACAGATTCTCAAAAGCATTGACACAAACATGACATGACTGGGTGCTTTACCATCTGTTTTATCCAAATAGCTCTTCTTTAGCACATCTGGAGACCGAGTTTCAATATCTTTCCAAAACGAACTAATCAACTTTGTCGCATCTCTCAAGTTTTCAATGGCAAGAAGGACTAGGACAGCGCGAGTGAGCAATGCATCCCTCTGAGCTGGGGGGCATTCGTGACCCATTTTCATTTCTTCGTCAGTGGGAGCGCCAAGTGTCTTCAACTTCTCAATAATAGTCGAGCTCTTTTCAGCCAAAGCATAATGCGTTACAGCGTCATAACGGAGTTCGATTTCTAAATTTTCCTCCTCTTCGTCTTGATCTGAAGCAGCAGCATCCTGCCTTTCAGCTTCGGTTCCAATCACAGCCTCATCACAACTCATATTCCAGCATTGATCGGCGAGAAGAGAATGCATACCCAAGGAACCATGTCGTAAGTCTCCTAAATCATTGCTCCATTTCAACCCTTTGATTAAAAATTGTTGATGAAGCCGTTGCAACCGCCCTCTCTCGGCCGAATCCATGTTAGTGTCCGCCTCCAAAGCCGCACGGTAGGCAGCATCTAGCTCAGTGAAGCGATCCACCCACTTTTGAGTACACGCAGTATGAGTCTCGGTCAATACCTGAACCAAGCCCATCAATAGCTGCGAGGATACACTCACGCGACCACTCTTGGTCAATAGAGTTAGAGATGACGAGTATGCAACCTCGGTAGCCTGGGTAAAGTTGCCGATCTTCACATTTCGTCTGACTGACGATTGGGCAAGCTGGAGGGCTTCATATGCCACTGCTTCCTCCGTTAGAGATGGATCCTTGAGGAGAGCATCGAGACGTACTTGCACTGGATCAGAGTCGCCAGATTTGGCTGCGCGTTGCTTTCGTCGGCGGGCTGCGGCGGCACTCATGGTTGGTACCTACTGTAGCTTGGTTGTTTATTATTTTTTTGGGGCGTGGGGCTGTGTGTAAACCTCCACGTGGAATCATCAGCTGAGTGTTGATGAAATTATGAAATCTGAATCTAACACATCATGAACATACAACAAAAAACAAGTGTAGAAGATTGCGACTGGTTGAAGGTGGAAGCCTACTATTGGGGCAAAAAGAATGATACACCACCACGGCAGTAGCCGACGGAGAATGCACAAGGATAATAATATGTCTGCAATTGCTATCGACACCTCGTCCCTGCGATGAGTTGCAGCTTCTTCCAGAAAAGTTGCATTATTTTCTTCTTACTTTTCATAGACCGTTCAGTTGCACTGGTGCAATCTTCTAGATCAATACCAGATATTCACAGACGACGGATAGGAACATGTAACAAACAGAATGTGTTTCTGTGTTTTAGTCTCGCAGATAATAGAGAAGACGATCAAGACTATGTGCCAAAAGATACGAACAACAGGGAAAAAGATGATTATGTTTTAGATGAAGAAGCTGATGACTACATCAGTAAATTTATTTCAGATACTCTGGAAACAACAAATGACGCTGATGATAATTCGTCAGAAGATGAAGTTTCCGCAATCATAGAAACAAAACGGATGATACAGCAGCAGCAACAGCAGATTGATCTCTTGATGAATTTGGTCAAGCAACAAAATCAGCAGCAACAGCAATCACCTCAGCAAGGGGCCAGCTATGACGGCATCTTAAAGAAAGAGGAGTCACCTGATAAAAAATCACAAATACAGCAAAACGTAGCTCCACTGAAAGCGAATCTATTCGTAGACGGAACATGGCTATACTATTCATTGAATACGAGAAATCCAGATAGATGTCCAATCATCAAAAAGTTTGGCAAGGGATGGCAAAATAATTACAAGGTTGATTGGTAAGATATTGCTGCATCACCATCTACACAACATATATACTTTTACTCTTCGATGTATGTTACAATATTATATCGCACCTCACTCATAAGTAACAAATCTAATATTTCGATTCTATCACAGGTTGGCATTACCGAAATTAATATGTTCCCAGATGGAAGAGCAGCGTTATAGTCAAGTAAGTGAAACATACCATTATCTGCATGACTTTCATGTTCTAATTCAAAACTGATTGACTTTTGATTATGCAATGTACAAAAACAATACAACAATTCCGCACAGACATCATTTACAGGGTCAGAGAGACCGATAGAAATCGCTAGAATCATGGTGTATACTTCAGCGAAAAGAGAGACGGATCCTAATAGTATTCGTATGCGAATGTTTAGAGATATGGCCAATGCAAACTACGATGTTCATATGATGGAGACAGTTGGTTCAGGAGAAAAGTGTGTTGACATTCAGTTGGCCGTTGAGATGCTTCATTATGCAACTGTGCCAAATGCATATGATGTGGCAATCCTGCTAAGTGGTGATAAAGACTTTGTACCAGCTCTTGTGAGGACGCGGCAAAAAGGGAAACAAATATGTGTTAGTAGTATGAGAGCTGGGTGCAACAGAGTTCTGTATGAGAGTCCGCACATTAGAGATTACGATGTTGTTTGGCTAGAAAACTGTTTAGACGAGCTCATTATACCAATACCCGAAGAAGAGCGTAGCCGGAGAGATAGAGCCGGCTATGCCTCTGCCTTTACAATGATGAGAGTAGTAAGGGATTTTGTTGAAGCACTTCCAAATAACGAGTGGGTCAGTTCACGTGACATAGGGATGTATCTCAAGTCGATTCAGATTGCGGATTCAAACATGTTGGATGAATTGAAGCAGAGTCATGGAGGATTGAGAACATTTTTGATGGAACGAGCCTGTAATCTATTCGACGTGGAGTTCCCTGACGAGAGAGTATCTCTTGCACCAGGAGACCACAGCTTCTTTGTTAGAGTGAAAGGTAATTCTGATGAAACTTTGATCAATGAATTCAAACGAACGAAGTTTTTTACTAAAGAAGAGAAGGTATTCTTAGAAGATTACAAAAAGGACAAGTATATAACAGATGATTCATACCAACATACAGCGATGTCAGTATTGGAGATGAAGCGCCGACCAGTTGGTAATGCAGCTGAAAAAGATCACAATTCTGATGCGTCTACAAGTGAGATCGACTATTCCCAACTTACAGTCATCAGGCTCAAGGATATATGTCGCGAAAGAGGGCTGCTTGTATCTGGTAAGAAGGGGGATTTGGTTCATAGACTAGAGGAAGATGGGAAGATTGAACGTGGCATCATCAGAACGCATCAAAAACAAGCTAATGAGGATTCAATTAGCAGTCATAACAAAAAGGGGAAGACGCAATCAACACTTTCCAAAGACTCATCTTCTCTAGCCGGTAACGTGTATGCATCATCACTCCCCCAGCTGGATGCTAGCAGATATCGAAATGCTCGAGGAAACAAGGACACAATTACTGTAGATCCTGCCATCTCGTCTCATCTCGAGACTCTCGTGAAAGAGTACTTAACTGCTTCTGGCGGACTAGCAGGAAGTAGAGACATTGGTAGATATCTTGCGGCCAACAGTGGATCTCGCAGAGGTAACAAATCAGCGTTAACAGAGCTGAAAGAGACATATGGCTCGCTTCTGACCTTTATATTGACTAGGCAGGATGCATTTTCAGTGCTAGATAAAAGGCCTGGCTACGGCGGGGATCAAGGCTTCCCAATAAAACTGAATAAATAACACGTCACTATAATATGAGTTGTTACCGACTTCAATAATATGATCAGCGCAAGCCTTACTTTTCTTTTTCATCCCACTCGAGACGAATCTGGTTTCGGAGAAAGGTGGCTAGGCTGGCAGCTCCTGATAATGCATCCACCCATCCACACCCATCAACAAATGTGCCTCCTGAGCCATCGTCAACAGCAAACAAGAGGTTACAAGCATCCATCTCTTCTTTGAAAAGATAATCCCTTTTATGATTGTGATTAGATACCATCGACGACCCTAAAAACTCAGCAGCTTCCAAGCTGAAGTGAAAAGACAAAGTGCCATCGAGACAAGGTTGACACGTTGATTTTGAATTTACGAAGAACTTCCAACATCTTCTTCGCTGCATTAGCGGGTCAGATTCATGTGTTTTTAAGGGAATACTTCTGTCCTCAACCGACAACCAACCTGATGGGTGTAACTTACAATATACTCTGATAAATCTCTTTTCCTTGATTGGTATTGTTTTGTCATCGTTAAGTCGTGCTTCGCCACAAGACCCAACCGACATTAGCAGGAACCCCTCTCTTGTGACAGCATTGCGATCTTCTACGAAAGCAGCCGTTTGAGTAGCAATCCGTCGCCGTTTCTTTCGGCTTCCTTCTATGGTGTGTTTGGATGATTCAGTTGAGTCAGGTGCTGGTATGTTTTGCACTTCAGCATCATCTTCCGATGGATTGAGACGGATATAATAATAATAATCATCAACATTCATTGAAACTAAGCGCTCACTACGAAGCCAATGTCTTGTCCATGCATTTCTCTCATATTTAGAACACGGAGGATCTTGTTGTATTGGCAGGTAGCAACATTCATCTAATGCGGATGACCTGCAGACTTTGCTGTGACAAAAGGGTAGTGGCAGATAGCCATCATCATGCCAATCATAGTTAGAGATTAAATCACTCTCAGCACGATCATAATCGCGAATATCATCTCCCCCTGCCATATTGTTGTTTTCTGAAACGCTCTTTGCCACACAGATCCTCTCAAGTGCTTTCAAAAGCAGAATGCAGCGACGTCCTGTAGACAGAATTGTTTTCTCCATCATCGGTGAAAACGCAGCTGTTTCGTCTCTTGAGAGAAGTTCTAACAAGAGACACGACGTCACAAGGAGAGCACGATAGATATCTGCAATATGTTGCAATTTTTTCCAGGTGGCACTTTGAGCAAGATCTTCCCGTGACGATGAAGATGATAATGATGCTGCATGAACTAAAAGATCATAGGCCTCAATCGCATCGGTAGCAGTGACTTCTCTTGGCGCAAAGCAAGTTGATTCTTCAAACTTGACTTTCTTAACATCATACATCGACAGTGCTATCCCATCATTTTCATCCTTCGTTGTTAATTCATGTTGTGAGTTGTTGTATCCATCATCTCTTTTTGAATCATCTTCACATCGAGGCGGATCTATCAAATTCATCGCTTGATCAAAAAGAGCACATGCCTCGACATCACAGCCATTATTCATCCTTTTTCAACCAACAGTAAAGAGTTGAGACACCGACGAAGTAGAAGTGCATTACTTCTGCCTACACCACTCTGCCGTTCAATTCGCATCTTTTTGGCGCCAACTGATGATTGATGATTCAGGACCTTAATAGAGCTACCTATCAATGTGTGAATATCAGCGCTGATTTGGCGCATGTCAGGGACTACACGCGAAGTACTTCTAGTTACGAGCTAGCAGTGATAATAATGCTTTTGGACTAAGAAGGTAGAGATCATTTTTGGCGGTAAGAAGCAGGTAAGAAGCACACAACACAGCCGCCGCATTGGTCTCTGAGAACACACCTTTATTTCATTTTATTTGAAACAACAGATAGTAACCATGTACATCGTCAAGAGAGACGGAAGACAGCAAAGCTGTCAATTTGATAAAATCCAGAGCCGCATCTCCAAGCTTTGCTACGGTCTTGACCAAAAGGTGAGATAAATGACACAAGTTTATTTCTGTTTTTGATGGTGCATGTGAAAAATGATTTATTTCATGTCATGTCATGTCATGTCATGTTATCAGAGTGTATCTCTAACGTTATCGACTTTGTTGCTACGCACCACACCACTACTCTTTATGTAGTTTGTCAATGAAGCGGTCATCTCCCAAAAGGTTATCCAGGGAGTCTACCCAGGTGTCACTACCGTCGAGCTTGATGAACTCGCTGCACAAACCGCTGCATCATTTGCCACCCAGCACCCTGACTATGCCATCCTTGCCGCCCGTATCGAGGTCTCCAACCTACACAAGATGACTGAGAAATCATTCTCCAAGGTTATGGAGGCCTTCCGTCATTACAAACACCCCAAAACCGGAGAGCCCGCACCTCTCATTTCTGAAGAAGTGTACAATGTCATTATGGCCAACAAAGACACACTTGATGGGATCGTCATTCATGATAGAGACTTTGAATTCGACTATTTTGGTTTCAAAACCCTCGAAAAGTCATACCTGCTGAAGTTAGATGGAAAGATTGCCGAACGTCCTCAGCATNTTTGGTTTCAAAACCCTCGAAAAGTCATACCTGCTGAAGTTAGATGGAAAGATTGCCGAACGTCCTCAGCATATGCTTATGCGTGTTGCCGTCGGCATCCATATGGATGACATTGAACGTGTGAAGGAGACATATGATCTTCTCTCACAGCGATACTTCACCCACGCGACACCCACCCTCTTTAACGCAGGCACACCCAATCCACAAATGTCTTCGTGCTTCCTTACCTGTATGAAGGAGGATTCCATTGATGGTATCTACGACACCCTCAAGAATTGTGCCATTATTTCAAAGTATGCCGGCGGCATTGGTCTGTCAGTGAGCAATATTAGAGCCAGTGCAAGTTACATTAGGGGAACAAACGGAACATCAAATGGTATTGTGCCTATGCTTCGCGTCTTCAACAACACTGCTCGCTACGTTGACCAGGGAGGTGGAAAGCGTAAGGGAAGTATCGCTTGCTACATCGAGCCATGGCACGCTGATATCTTTGCCTTCCTAGACTTGAGGAAGAATCATGGAAATGAGATGGAGCGAGCCCGTGACCTTTTCTACGCCCTTTGGATTCCAGATCTTTTCATGGAGCGTGTTCAAAGCAATGGAAACTGGACGTTGATGTNTTTTCTACGCCCTTTGGATTCCAGATCTTTTCATGGAGCGTGTTCAAAGCAATGGAAACTGGACGTTGATGTGTCCCAATGAGTGCAAGGGACTTGACACCTGCCATGGTGATGAATTCAAAACTCTTTACGAGAAATATGAGCGTGAAGGCAAGGGGCGCAAGACCATCAAGGCCCAGCAGCTTTGGTTTGCCATTTTGGACTCTCAGGTTGAGACAGGAACTCCCTATATGCTCTACAAAGATCACTGCAACAATAAGTCTAACCAGCAGAACCTTGGAACCATCAAGTGTTCCAACTTGTGCACTGAAATTGTGGAGTACACTGCACCGGATGAAATTGCAGTTTGCAACTTGGCCAGTATCAGTCTCTCCAAATTTGTCACCCCAGCTGATAACTTTGGTGGAGAGGGCAACTTCGATTTGGACAAGCTAAAGGAAATTGCCAAGGTTGTAACCAGGAACTTGAACCGTGTCATTGACCGCAATTTCTACCCCGTTGAGGAGGCCAGGAGGTCCAACATGCGTCATCGTCCTATTGGTATCGGTGTACAGGGTTTGGCCGATGCATTGCAAATGATGAAGCTTCCTTTTGACTCTCCCGAGGCACGCAGCTTGTAAGTTTTATTGTGATCTAATATTGTTTGGCTATTATTTGAATTTCTTCTCTCTAACAAAAATCTTGCCCACTAATTCTCACAGGAACAAGGATATTTTCGAAACAATCTACTTTGGAGCTTGTGAGGCAAGTATGGAACTTGCTCAAGCCGAAGGGCCCTATGAGACTTATGAGGGATCACCTGCGAGCAAAGGAGTCCTTCAATTTGATATGTGGGGCGTGGAACCTAGTACTCGTTGGGGCTGGGCGGAATTGAAAGATAAGATTGCTGAACACGGAATGCGTAACTCTCTCCTCATGGCTCCTATGCCCACCGCCTCCACTGCTCAGATTTTGGGAAATAATGAAAGTACCGAACCTTTCACTTCAAACATGTACAACCGTCGCGTCCTTGCTGGAGAGTTCACGGTAGTGAACAAGCACCTCCTTCGAGAGCTGACCTCCAACGGCTTGTGGACGGAGAAAGTTCGTAACAAAATTATTGCCGATGGTGGATCTGTTCAAAATGTTGCTGAAATCCCAAAGAGCATCCGGGATGTGTACAAGACGGTTTGGGAAATTCCCCAAAGGGCTGTTTTGGACATGGCTGCCGACCGCGGTGCCTTCATTTGTCAAAGTCAGAGCATGAACGTACACATTGGTGAACCCAACACATCCAAACTTACGTCCATGCACTTCTACGCCTGGAAGAAGGGCCTTAAGACTGGTATGTACTACCTCCGAACTAGACCTAAGGCTGATGCTATTCAGTTCACTGTCAACCAGGAGATGCTTGCAGAAACCACACAAAACCCTGCCGAGAGCTCACCTAGAAAGAGTCCTACTTCCGTTGCTGGTGGCCCTAAAGTCACATTGGACTCAAAAATGTCCTCTCTTCAGATGAAGGACGAAGAGGAAGAATGCCTAAACTGTGGTGCGTAAAGCTCTCTGCGATGGGGTTTTAGATAGATATTATGCATGCGTATAAAGTAACTTTAATGAAGTGTTTTGTGTTACCCGTTGTGAATATTATGGTAGGTACTTTCAATTAAAATGACGCTATTAAGCTGAGCTCCTCCACTTCTACATCGACGGAGCCCCCGATTCCCACTGAACTACCTTGTCCCTCAAGATCCATTCCAAAAACGAGTTCAGGATTTGGAACATCAATATTCGTTTTTAGTTCGAGTTTGAAACGATCTTCATTGTCCAGGGGTAGTACTGGTACGATTGTAAAGCGTTGACTGCCAGAGAATGGGGATGTTGTAACATGGCCTATCGCTCCAAGAGACTCTGTTCGGACACCAAGCCTTACCCCGCCTTGTTTTGTGTGGATGTCATATGCAGCACATAAGTTGAAACGAGTTGTAGCAGCACCAGCACTGGCAAACATCCACGACTTTGAATATTCAATTAGGACATCATGACCATTACCATCCTCATCCTCACTCTGTACTTCCTTTACCGTGAATCTACCACCTATCAGTTTATCCTCACAGCAAGCTCGAAACTTCCAAAACCCTCTACTCAGTCTATATGTTTCAAAGTCAGCACCTATCCTGAAAATCACCCCCGGCAAAGACCAAGCTTTTCTAACTTTCAAAATGGTCACAGGATCACATTGGATATTAATGCGAGGTAAACGAAACCCAGTTTTCTCCTCTGTCCAAGTTCGAAGTGAATCTATATGAGCACCTAACCCTAACCCAGATGATGATTGGCCAGATTTTTGGTATCGGTTTCTTCTGCGGCTGCGTATTCGACGGCTCCTGCGTCCGCTTTCATAACTCATAGGCGTATCATCAAAGACATCATAATCATTGCCATCCGAAAAAGTAAACCTAGGAATGTCATCATCTGCATCTGTTTCTTGTCCTCTTCTTCGTGATGATCGCCTGATTCTACTGCTACGACTCGAGCGACGTCTTTTGCCATTCGACTCACGTCGTTGATGAACATTGTCACTAATTATTGGGATGTCATCTTCAGCTGGTGAAAAGAGGTTACTTTTATTTCCAGCATGAGGGCCAGTGGGAAGCTTGTTGGCTGCAGTACCAGGAATACACTCAAAGAAGGTGACAAAGACACATACTGCTGTTACAATCTTCTTCACGTAGATCATGAATCCCTTCCCAACTGTGAACTGTGATACCTCCGTTGCAAACTATTGGTCAACCACAACGTGCAACAGCCAACAGCAGACAGCACAGCGCAGTGAACCTTGAACCTTGAACCCTCCTTGAACCTTCTGCCAATCTCTCCATTACACTTTTTATCACACTTTTTTATCACATGACACAACCCCGAGTCAAGGGCACAGATTCTTCC
>JALLBI010000281.1:0-15628 GCA_036940125.1 Mediolabrus comicus
TTTCGATTTTATCTTCTGTTTATCTTCATCTTGATATAAAGTGATTTCATTATTTATTTTGGTTTGTTTACATGTTTAGAAGCTCACACTGATTTTCAAACTCGAAGTCCAAAGTTTTGAAGTTGAGGTTGAGATCGATGTCACAAACTACAAACTACTCCTATAAGTAGTCGTCCACAGCAGGAGTAATGCCAGCCGCTCCTATCACTACCTCCTCCATCACTGGGGAAGCTCTCTACTCAAATATTGGCATATCATTTTGGGGGGGAATTGATCCACTTGACGGCAAAGTCATTGATCAAACACATCCATTGCACGGAAGATGTATCAAAGACAAAATTCTATGTATCCCAAGCGGTAGAGGCAGCTGCACCGGATCGCAAGTCCTGCTGGAACTTATTTTGAATGGTAATGCTCCAAGAGCAATTATCTTGCGTGATGTTGATTCTATTCTGTGTACAGGTGCTGTAATTGCCGAGGAGTTTTTTCGTGATGAGAATGATGTGTCAATTCCAATTATATGTGCTGTTGGTCGAGACAATTTTTTACAGTTGCTACAGGAAAATAATAATGACGCTGACATGATAACTATAGAATCTCAAGAGGACAATACAAATATCGTTATTGGAAATAGAAATGGGTCGAAGAAAATAGTTTCGAGAAATCTACTTGCACTGAACACGCACAGCCTTGATGGATGCAACACCGATAAAGATGGCATTAAATCTCAAGCCGAATCGCTTGCATTACGCGTAGTTCAGCGTATAGCATGTATATCTGGAGCTACAGAGCTCATTCCTATAACATGCGCACACATTGATGCAGTAACATATATTGGCAGGGGAGGCTTACAATTTGCTCAAAAGCTGGCAAAGTTAGGCGGGAAAGTCAAAGTGCCTACAACATTGAATTCACAATCTACCGATCGAAGACGATGGAAACAGCTTGGTGTCGATGAGACATTGGCTACAAATGCAAATTCTGTAGGTGATGCATACTTGGAACTTGGCTGTGAAATGAGCGTGAGTATTGGCAGCTACTTCATTGATTCTTGTACCTTCTCTAGCTCTTGTGTCCCTTTCTTACTATGAAAATGCTTTGCATATCAGTTCACATGCGCACCATACCTCCTTCCAAACATACCATCGAAGGGAGATGACATAATGTGGGGAGAGAGCAACGCAGTAGTCTTCTCAAACTCCGTGCTGGGTGCACGAACTGAGAAATACGCTGACTACTTTGACATATGTGCGGCAATAACTGGCTTGGTGCCAAAGGCTGGAGTACACCTTGATGAGAATAGGATGCCTTCGATTATTATTGATGTAGCAGACTTCATCAAAAATCATCTTCTTGAGGAATTTCAAGGTGAAACAATCGATGATGAAAGCTTTGTCTACAGAAGTGGTATTGATTCCTTCTTTCCAACAATGGGTTGGCTTTCGGGCAACTTGTCTGATGGATGCATTCCTTTGATTCTAGGCTTTGATCTCCTGCCTGAACCTTTAGTGTCTAGAGACAACCTCAAAGCATTCTCTGCTGCATTTGGAACTACTGGTACATCTCCACTGTTTCATATGGCACACATCACGCCCGAGGCAATGTGCAGCGATGTTATAGATCAAATGATAGACTCATGCGGTGAAATGAGAATTGAAGTTACAAAAGAAGCTTTTGTCCAAGCATACATGATGTTGGATA
The DNA here is from genome assembly GCA_036940125.1 of Mediolabrus comicus. Classification (NCBI taxonomy): domain Eukaryota; phylum Bacillariophyta; class Thalassiosirophyceae; order Thalassiosirales; family Thalassiosiraceae; genus Mediolabrus; species Mediolabrus comicus. Next base: position 1,702 of record JALLBI010000281.1, read on the forward strand.
GCGGAAGGGAAAGCGGTGATGATATCTCTCTCATCTCTCTTGGAAATCCTCACTTGAGTATGGAAGAGTTGAAGAATCTATGTGACATCATATCTCTTGATGATAGACCAAAACATGAGCATGTAAAAGTTATCGCCACACTTGGCAGGCACGTGCAAGCTAAGGGCGACCAATTGGGCTACACGAAAAGACTTGAAGAGTTCGGAGTGCAATTTATCAATGATACGTGCTGGTGTATGCTCTTAGATCCTCCCATCGTACCCTCATCAACAACCCCGTCTGCAAAGATAATGACAAATAGCGGCAAGTATGCTCATTACGGACCAGGATTGACAAACTGTAATATACGCTTTGGTTCAATGTATCAGTGTATTGAAGCTGCCAAGAATGGTAAATTGAAATCAGACGGAGGAATAAGTAGTAGACTGGGCTGGATGAGACATTTCTCCACGCACACAATGATACGGAATATGCGAAGGATAATAAAGTAAGCGTTTGATTCCTATATCTACATAGTGTGAAAATTTAACCTATTAACTATTTGTATCTTGTGTGTTCTGTACAATCATGTTGCCGATAGAAAATTGACAACAGGGGGTTAGAGATCATCCTACGTGTGATGAATAAGATTACCAGGTTCTGTTTGCATATACATAAGCTCGCTGGCGGGCACGGATAGAACTCTTGTGTGACAAAATCGACAGCTCTGTGTCAGTGAAGGCACCTTGTGCACGAAGGATTAGGTTCACATGTCTCATGCAATCCTGTCGAGCCTGTGTCCGCATGTTCGGGACGATGTAATCCTCAATACCAACACTTTGATATTGCTGCTCGTTCTTGAAAGATTCGGGAAACGTTTCCAATATTCTTGAGAGGCGAAGTGCCTCGCGGTAAGTATCGGCCAGCATTTGAAATGTCTCTTGCTCGGTATACCAATAAGATTCTTCGAGAGATGAGGTCCTATCCTGGTGACTCGACCAACTCGACCCAGCAGAGCTCACACTCAAATCCGAGGAGAATGTCACAGTCTTGGTTCGGGCTTGGGGTTTGGCTTGACAAGCCTGGACTTGGGCTTTGCCCGGGTGAGTGGACATAGTTAGGATAGGATAATGCTTGTTGATAAGAAGCTTATTTTGAGAGATGTAGAGATGTTGTGTTGTGCACTCTCTAGAGATAGTAGATGTTCAAGTACCTACCTGCCGACTCTCGATAGCAGATGCATGAACCTGGATTGAGAATAAGTACTGATGAACGTCCAATGCCGAGAAGAAGTAAAAATAATAATGTCGTAGGTGACGACGACTATCTAAAAGGAATCTGGAACCTCAGAGGTAGTTCCTACGTATGTAAGTACAAGTAACCCTTATTAGACCTCGTGAAGATTCAAATTTATTGAAGGATACTTATGGTATTGAATCTCATTATTTTGTCTTGAAGACAAATTTTATGTAGCGGAAGACAAATAACCACTTGAGGAAATGTATGGTACTTCAAGCTCTAGGTAACATTTTGGTACCTAGCTCTAGCCTACTTATAACGTATCTACCTACACCTTCCCGACATGCGACATGCTATCATGCTAGGTAATCGCCTGCAAATCGCTACTAAAAGTATATCTACGATGCGGTCACTGACACTATAAAATGAGATGATAAATGATAATGTCAAGCAGCAGCAATAATAATAATCCTCCTCCTCTCACGTCGCCGTCGCCACCGACTGGTGGGCAGCATCAACAAAACGACAGCAGCGGAAGCGGCGGCGGCATNTATCTACGATGCGGTCACTGACACTATAAAATGAGATGATAAATGATAATGTCAAGCAGCAGCAATAATAATAATCCTCCTCCTCTCACGTCGCCGTCGCCACCGACTGGTGGGCAGCATCAACAAAACGACAGCAGCGGAAGCGGCGGCGGCATGAAGGTTTACAAACTTGTGAATGGTGGCGAATTGCAATTATTAAACGAGGATGAATATGATGTCGTGTCAGTCAACTCGAACACTGCAGATATTAACGATTATGATGGAGATGAGATGAAGAAGAAGGACGCTGATGATGATATAATGGATGTCGATGAGTCTAAAGAGGAAAAAAGTGATGATGAAAATAACGAGACGACTCTCTTCATTGTCCGCCCTACTAATAATTATACTCATCAACACGATTGCCCTTACAACAATTATGGACACAAAACGGATGGTGAAATGAATGATAATTATTATTATAGCAACAATAATAATGTCGAGCAGCAAGATGAAGAAGAAGACATCGCCGCAATCCAAGAGGCATCACATACTGCATCTACATTGGCACGAGCGTTGGCTCAACGTACTGATGGGTTTGATTCATTACGTCCAAAGTATTATGAGTTTTTACGCAGTGATGGTAATAATCACGACAATAACAATAATAACACTGATGAAGATTCCAAGAAGACAATTGATACTAATAATCAAAAGGGGGATAAAAAGGGTAAGCTATCAGCTACATCTTCTGCTTCTACAACATCATCTCCTACAAAAGGTGATAAATCAAAGAGTGCCAATGTCGGAAGTAAACATGATAACATTACCGCTACTTCAACAACAGCATCGAAATCAGCAGTATCATCATCATCATTACACCAACAAGAACGGTACAACAAACTACAATCTCAAAAACTTATCCAAACACTCATTAATAAATCTACTAGCAATAATAGTAGCAACAACAATAACAATATCCGTGATGGTGACACTTCCCAAACATTATTACAATTAACTCAAATGAGAATATGGCAAGAACGTAATATTGATCCATCGATGCAGGGGATGGAATTAGATAATTGGGAGGATGAGATTGATTGGGAGGGTTGTGATGAGGAGGAGGAGAAGGAGGAGAAGGAGGGTGTTGACAAGACTGGTCATCGTGACAAAAGTAACGATGATGACGAAGAAAAGAAGGATGATGCATCTTGTACAGAAGATTATCAATCGTATTCATATAAACCTCCTATACCCGAGGGGGGATATCCAAAACGACCACGACTGCCACCTCGATATGAAAATCCGGTGGAACTATTGTATGAACCACGTAATCCCCGTCTTGAGGCGCTTGATTTGATTTCATCGGTTGATTGGGAAGGTGCCACTTCCGATACTGATGATGATGATTACGTCAATGTTCCATTAATTCTCCAATCATCGATTGCTGGTAAATCGGTTGCACCCCTCTTGGCACCATGTCCAACATCCCGCCCACTCCCCTTTGAATCTACCACATTCTATCAACAACGGTACGATCGTGAAATGGCATCCGAAATTACCTCCACTGCCGATATTGGTAAAAATACTTTCGAACGGAATGAGGCACTTGAAAAGTATAAGGAACAACGTCAACGTAAACGTGAACAAATGGCCAAGGATAAACAAAGTCGTGTTACCGAAGTTATGTCGGCATTATCATTATCGGGTACAGGAAGACGGATTACATCTTCATTAATGGGGCCGGGGGGTGCCGAACGCACCGGACGTCCGTCGCGGCACGCACTTGGCAGCTCAAGTGCACATGATACCGAGTATGTTGAACAATTGGAGCTGGTGTATAATCATACATTGGTCAAGCCTGATTTGACATTGAGTGAATATCGTCAATTCCATCGACCACGACTTCCACTTATTGTGATTAATCCAAGCTGTCCTTGGCAATTCCAAACTCGTGTCATTACTGAAAACAAACGGTCTTCACGGGGTGTTACTGCCGCAGATGGATCGACAATTGTGGGGAGTTATCATTCCATGATGTCGGCTGGGGCCAAGGCACAACATAAGATCCGGAATGAGGCCGATTTATCCCCCTCAATGGGTGATTTGGTCGTATTGGAATATAGTGAGGAGCGTCCACCGCTTTACATGACCAAGGGGATGACATGTCGGATTGTGAATTATTACCGTGGAGATCGAGCACACTGTCCGGTATCAGCCGGAGGAGGAGATCGACCACTCCGTAAAAGACATGGAGATAAGGCCGCATCGGCCACCGGACCAACACCTGCCGGTCCATCGAATAGGGTCGAACGTCCCCCACGACTCGTCGGACCGAATCAGTTCAAGATGAAGAGTGCAGTTGACTTGATTGGGATTTTGCCCAAGAAGAAAAAGAAAAGTAGTACTGAGACCTCATCTTCCAGAGATGACAAGAAGGAGGGTTCCATCGATGTATTGCCCGAGGGTGTTACTGAAATCTTACATCAGAAAGTTCACGGGCCATTCATTGGCGATGTGGAGGAGGGAAAGACACAGACTGGTCTTATTAGCAACCTCTTCGCGGCGGCAATGTTCCGTCATGACACGGAACAAACGGACTTTCTTATGATATTGGGTCAAATGCGTGAGGCTTCAACAATTATATCTGGCACATCTGCCCCGACCAACTCCAGTGGTGGACTTGGTGTTATACTACGGTCGTTGCCTGCCAATATTTACACTGTTGCACAGACAGAACCACGGTTGAAGGTGTTTTCTCCCAACTCAAATGATGAGAAGAAAGTGAGTTGCTGGTATTTTCGCTTGTCGTTGTTTTATGATATTATTTTGTGAAATTTCATCTAACTGAACTTGTCGTCTCACTATTTACATTAAAGTTTGTAAATGCACTGATGTCGTTTCAAGTAGCTAAAAACATAGAGAGAAACGAAATACGTGAAGGAGTGGGGTTAACATTTGATGATATTAAAGATCGCCTCTTCGCCAACACCAATGTGCCTATGAATCAATTGCGTAAACATGTCAAGCAGGTTGCTAACTTTGATAGGGCAAACAAAGGAATTTGGTCATTGAAATCCATTGGAGAGGATGATTTTGTTGGTGTGGAAGGGCTAGGACGAAAAGTTTCGCCAGAGGGGGTGGCAGCATACGAAAGCCAATGTGCTGCTATTCGTCGTCTAAAGGATTTGGGCATTTCAGAATTGTACAGTGGAACAAACATGGTTACCAATGTTGCCATGGTACAATCGTATTTGAATGGTGCTGCTCAGGCGGCTATGGAGCGTAGGCTGAAAATGAAAAAAGTACTGGAGATAATGAGGCGTCAAAAATCACCTCAGCTTGTTTACTATGAGAAAGCTTTCGAGAAACTTGATGCTGACTACAAGAAGCTCAAAAAGCGTCAAGAAATTGCAAGATTTATTTATGAAGAACTTCAGCTCTCGCCATGGTTTATCAGTGGGGAGTTTATTGATATTCACAAACGAGGAATTGGAACAGCAAGGATGAGGCTAACAGGAATTGGTGATCCTAGTGGAATTGGTGAGGCGTTCAATTTCATTCGCGAAATTGATACTTCTAGAAGTTCCACCACTAGAAATAATACAGATGGAGCTTTGAACGCTCAGATCAAAAAGATTACAGGGACAGAGAATGATTTGCGTAAACTCACGATGAAACAGATGGCCAGTTTGCTCCGTTCTTACGGAATGAAGGACAAGCAGATAGCAGTGCTAAAACGCTGGGATCGGTAAGTGAGAAGGATAACTTCTTTATTTTGATTGTAACGTGTGTGCAATCGCTATTCAACTTTAGCTTACATTTTTACCTTGTGATCCTAGAGTACATGTGATCCGAGATCTTTCAACAAAAGCTGCGAGTGATGGTATGGGCACCGAGCTTGGTGAACGTTTTGCACGTGGAGAAAAGTTACGTCTCAGTGATCAACGAGAAAACTACAAACAACGTATTCAAGAGATTTGGCGAAGGCAGATTGCTGCGTTGGGAAGTGACGGTGTCCCTTCAGAGCAAGCGGCTGGTGCCACTAAAGATCCCAAGAGTAATGATGCAAATGATGCAGATAAAGAAAAGGCTGAAGCCTCGTCAGATGAAGAAGATGCAGACTTTGCTGCTCTGTTGGAAATGGATATGGACAACACTGGCAACGTGAATCGAATGGTAGCAGATCTCAGAGGTGATGGCGGTTTATCTGGTATGGGATCTGACCAGTTGAGTCAAGAGGCAAGGGAACTTGCTGCATTTCAAAAGCAGCGAGAAGAGGAGCGTTTGATACAAGAAGGCCTAGGACAATCCGTTCCTGGGGGCGATCTGAAGACAAAGAAAAAATTCAAGGTCATCCGTCGAAAAGTAACGAAAACAAACCCCGACGGGACACAAGTTGTAACATTTGAGTTCATTGTCAATAAGGAGAAGGTTGATAACATAATGGAGGAGATGAAACAGAAAGAGGAGAATGAAAAGCCGAAGAAGAAGAAAAAGAAGAGCGACGGAGGAGATGAAGATGATATCGATGAGTCGAGATGCGTGGGACACGCAATGTTTGAAGATGAAGATAACGTCAAATCACGTGGGCGACGCTCCATCAAGCTCTCGATGAAGAAAGAGACAGTAGGGAATAAAAGGGGTGGTGCTGGTCCGAAAAAAGCGTCTCATAGCAAGTTGACAAGTACCGTCAAACACAAACGTGACCTGGCGCAAGAGCAAAGACGTCAGAAGCGTCTCAAGGAAAAAGAAGAAGCTGAAATGTACAAGAGTCATGTTTCGGGTAAGGGTATCAGCGCCCGAAAGAAGAGAGGATCTGTTAGAGACAGAATGCCTCACGTCATTTTGTCTGATCGATTCGAAGCTATCCGTGCTGAAGTTGAGAAAAGACCTCATGCTGGCCCATTCTTGAAGCCGGTATCTAGGGTTCATCTTCCTCAATACTATGAGGTGAGTTAGTCTTATTGTACAAAACCTACCTTATTATTGAACCTTTCTTTTTCCTCAACTAACAGGCCGTCCTTTTACTTTCATTGTGGCTCAGATTATATTTGATCCAATTGATCTCAGCACCATTCGCGAGAAGAATCAGAAATATGAGTACAAAACAGCAGTGTCTTTTCTTGCTGACTTTGATTTAATGAGGAGGAACTCAATCAAGTTTAACGGCGAGCTATCACCGTTTTCAATCGAGGCAAAAGAAATCTATGAATTTGTCAAGTCAACTATTGACGAAAATCGAGACGAGTTCTCTGCAATGGAAGAGGCGGTCGTGGACCAACTGGCTGGAAAGAAGAAGTCTAGCAAGAAGAAAGGTGGGGACTCGTTTGCCACCTCGTCTAATACTGGTGCAATGGCCAACGTTGTCGTGGATGGAGTTCAGACTCAAGTTAACGCTGGGAACATTGCGTCCTTCGGCTTTGGTAGTGATAGTGATGACAGTGATTAAAGTTGTATGATCTACATTATCTATTCGAGCATATCATCTTCTTCCTCTTGTATCTTGCTGTGCTACATTCCGCCTCCATTTAGACGGGATGTCTTCGTATCTATACTTCCCGTTGGTAACAAATGGTAATTTCACAAACAATTCAGGTTGACACTGGCCCAAAGCAGATAGTACAGAGGTATTAAGTTGTCCAGCAGTCACACATGCCTCAAATATTGACGCCGATATTGGGCGTCTCCTAACATCATCCTTAAGTAGACTTGGCAATGATGTCAGTAACGAATAGTACGTAGAAGGAGACTGTCCAACATGTTTACTCGAAGTGACGTCTTTTAAGCACTGCAACAACACTTCTAAACCCTCCTTCCTAGTTTTGGCAAAGCCACAACACTTTATCAGCGTCGATATCTGAAAAAGAAAATGAGTTTGGTGAGTAAGTCATGTTTAATGCAACATGATAAACACAAGCAAGAAATAGCTACTCACAATAATATCATTAGGCTTCATGTCCATATTGCCTTTTGAATACTGTTCTTTCATGCTCGAATATATATCCCAAGCTCTTTTAACCTTGTCGTTTGACTTGCCCCTGCTCCATGCATCAATAACAGATGAATAAAGCATGGCGTCTGGTTTTAACGTGTAGTCTCCCTCCAAGTACCGTTTCTCAACGAGGTCTAGAATTTTTTGCGCTTGTTCGCCTGAATCTTTGCGTCCGCTCGTTCTCCAACAGTTTATCAATGCGGTGTACGTGATTTTGTTTGGTTTAAGGTCGGGATTTCCCTCTGCAAAACGAGACTCCATTTCAGCAAACCACTTCTGTGCTCGATCGATCTTGTCGGGACAACTACTACGGGCGAGAGTTTGTATCAGTGCAGTATACGCAACGCCATCAGGAAGTATGCTTGAGTCATTGACTTGGCGAGATCGTCTATTCATTCTACGCAGCAGATCTTCAGCCAAGACGTGACTATCCGATACTTTCGACTGAGATACAGCGCTTAGAATACTAGTGTATGCATACCGATTCGGGCCTTCATCAAAAATTCCATCATCAAAACTTTTCTCCATTTTGTCTAACAGCTGTATCGCATTGCGCAATTGCGCATCTCCCTTTGACTTGGACTTACAAATTGCATTAATAGTTGCCCCAAAAAGAGTACTGTCAGGACAAAAATCAGGATCACCTGTAGATTCGTACAGTTGAATTAATTCGTCAAAGAGATTCAAAGCGTTTGACGAGCTGTTTTGGTGACGAGATCTAGCATATGCAGATACGCATTCCGAGTATAAAGCTGTAGTTGGTTTCTCACTTTGATCTTTGTGATAGTTTTCCTTCACGCTATTCAGGATCTCCTCTACTTTTGTTGGATCAGATGCACAGATTTTCATCATGATTAAATGATCTCCTTGCGATGCGTTCACCCCACAACTTCTCAATCTTTGGAGCATTGTTTCCGCAGTTTTAGCTGATGAAGGTAACCCACTGTTGTGAATTGTATTGAGGATAATACGCAATGTATGACTAACAGGCTTTACTACTGTCCCATCACTTTCTTTGTACCAATAGTCCATATCATCGAATAATTCCAGGCATTGCTTTATCGCAAATTCTTTGTCTTTGATACTTCTAGAATTTGTTGTCAACTGGGAGTATAGACTAAAAATATAATGATACATTTTTGTTGCCGTGTTGGGAGTAGGGAAATCAACTGATCCTTGTGAATACTGATCCATCGTATGCTTCAGTAATGCTTTGGCGGAGTTCGCCGCATTTGAGTATTTGTATTGCTTGTAGATGCATGACCAGTAAGGAAGCTGAGTGCAAACCCAAGCAATGTCTGAGTAAAGTGAACCATCGATAGGTCGCCCAGCTTGTTGTATTTCCAATTCTTTTAACAAACGTTGCGCCTTTAAATGTGGGAGTTCTTCTAATTCGCTCATGACAATGTTGGATTCAGGAGTGGAGTAGCGACCACGCAGACATTCCAAATTCACTCTAATCAGGGCTTGGACGTGATCTACCGTGGGAGATGGACACAAAAATGATCCCACTGGTGCAACACCTTCTGATCTTTCTTTCATCATGTTAAATATTCCTTCAGATGTTGATGCATTTTCAATTGCAGTTGTTAAATCGGACTGTGACAAGAGTGACGACATTCTGTTCAAATATGCACCTTCAATACAACGCTGTATCTCATCGCGAAGCTTTTGATTTGACTCCTCATCTTCTCTGACAGTTTGCATTATCGCATCAATATTTGACGAGACGAGTTCTTCTAGTTTGCTCAGTAGTTGCTCACAAGAACGTGAACTTGTCAATGTTAAAAGCTCATCATTAAATGGAATTTTGGATAGAACCGCGATGACGTCAGCATAAGCTCTGATTATGTAATACCATTTCTCCAAACAGTACTGTGTCTTTGTATCTTTGCCTTCTATACCTGATTCTTCCGACATGGCTATTTCCATCTGCTCCAACACATTCAACAGTTCTATAGTTAGTTGTGTCTCTAATGATTTGTCATCATTTACATCGTTGGTAGCAGCGACATTACGCAATCGTCGACGTAGTTTCCAATCTAGCAATGTATTCCGAACAACAGCAATCGTGTGCGAATATAATTCCACATCCGGCTTGAGAAATAAATCACCGGCGGTGTAAACATTGGTCAATAGATTCAATATTTCCAATGCCGTTTCTCCGGGAGATGATGGTGGTACCGATGATAAATCATTAGTAGTAGTGACATTGTAACGTGATGAACACGATTTCAAATGTGCCTTTGTAACAGTTTTGTAGTCATCAATTGATGGCATATAGTTCATGTCACCACCATACCTTTCTCCATAAGCTTCTAATACTTCCCCACACCTATCACCACTTGACCAGTGAAAGACATTACTCCATGCGCTCATAACAAGCTTGTAGGCACTCACTTCAACTCCTGGATGCATATTGTTATCATTGCCTTGTTGTATAAAGTGACCTAACAGTCTCTGTGCCTGCTCAGCTGCGTCATATGTAATAGATGTCATAAATTCTGATGGGGGGTATTGTGGGTTTTTAGTACGAAAGTCAAAGTCCATATCGGTTGTAATACTACCAATGAATGCATCCCATTGTTGTAGTTGTGAAATGATGCTTTTGATATTGCTATTCTTCTCACTTTTATTTAGTAATAACAATTTGGAGGTTTGGGTATCTAATTTTTGAAATTCATGTTGTTTGGCTTCATGCCACAATTGCAATCGTTGATCGATAATATCCTCGGCTTCTCCGAAATCATATATTTCTGTTGTAAAACTATGGTGATCATCCTCATCATTGCTCCTGCTACTACTGTTGTCATCGTTGGGGGACGTAGCATGAGAGAGTGTAACGTGTAGATTTGATTTTGGTCGAGTGCCACTGTTGTTTGATGCGCCATCGGATGAGCTGTTGTTCGATCTTGACAGTCGTGAAAATGATGAATCTGCGTGAACAGATCGATTGGAAAACACCACTTGACGATGCAATGCATCTGGTCTCCTCACAGATATTAATGTTTGTGGACTGCCGGCACCGATGCCAGCATTAATAATAGATGACAAAGATCGCCGGCCATTATGTGCAGCCACGGCACGTAAAATGATAGATGTCGAACGCATTTTCATTGACAGCATCTTTGCAGAAGCCTGGGAGCGCCAGAGGAATACCTGATTACCAATAACGAGGTGGATAAGCTGTTGTCTTTGCTGGCTGCCACAAAACACAACTATGCGTATGGTGGTAGTCTGTGTAGTGGAGTGGTCGAACATCTTGTGTGGCCTATAGCCAAATACGCTCTACGGCGCACTTTTTGTACTGAATTCCTACGATTGTCTACGTGAGAGTTTTCAAAGGCCTTTGGTATTCCGCCCACAACATCCTCCTCATCCATCCACTATCTCCCCATGTCAATCGAGCTATTAGCAAAGGCCAAAGCTTCTCTTGATGGTCATCAAATTGACGAAGCGCTAGCTCTATTCCGCCAATACAATGATTTTCATCTCTCCGACGGACTTTGTCCTGACATCAATGGGATACAATTACTTTTGGATGCTCAAAACGATGCGATAGATGGGCTAGAAGCCCATCTAGAAACTATCGCATACACGTGGGATGAGGCTAGTCCGGATGATGATATTGACACAGCTACCTTAGTAAATACAATTTTATTGCATATCTCGCGGCTATATCAAGATATTGCAACAATATCATCCAAATATAGAGATACACTATGCTTCAATAATGATGAATGTTATGAAAGTGATGAAGAAGCAATCGCAGATCATTTATTAAACTGGGCAATTGCTGCAAAACGAGCCGGCCTCATTGATGATTGCGTAAGAGCTCATATGAGTAGGATGGAGGAGGTATCAGAACTAGTTCAAACAGATGCAGTAAGACTGCTTGGTATGCAAGCAGGATATGAAGGAAACGGTAATGTCAGTATCACGGAAGTAAACAAGACTGGCTTATTTGATACTGAAATTGTTACAAGAGATGCCGATGGTGGATGTGGTTCGTATCTTGCACACGTACCCTCAAAGCATGCAATCGAACTTGGAAAACAAACAACGACCATATTTGGAAATGCCAACTACACCCTTGAGAACTGTACAGATATCCTCCAACGTGCGCTATCAAGAAATGTCGAAAGAAGCTTCAACCCAAAACGTATTTATTCAGCAAACTCATTCTTCAACCATCGTCGAGAAGCAATTTCAATTTATGATGAATTGAGACAAACTGATGATAGTCTGAAGGTACTAGTTTATCTGTTTTTGTTTGGTATATCATTGAAAGAAACATTAGTGGAGGCTGCTATTGGTGCAGAAAGTGTCAAGATTTTGTTTAAAGCTGGGATGTTGACGAGAAACCCTGTAGATAACACAATGGTACTGGGCGAAGTACAGGTCTATCCTTTGAGCACAGATACATTTGACAATCCAACGTGCCAACGAAGTGATCCCTTCTTTATCATGACTGATTGGTGCCTAGAGTCTCTCCGTTTACCAAAGCATGCAATAATGTCAATTGGATACGACAGTCTTGAACTAGTGGCACTAACTGCTGGAATCAATGTTTTCAGACCAAATAGCCTCACATCGAACTCTTCCGTACGCGTACTTGACCTCTGCTGTGGTTGCGGTGTCCAAGGGCTTTTCAGCGCCAAGAGATCAATCAGTTGGGCTGATCNTGGTTGCGGTGTCCAAGGGCTTTTCAGCGCCAAGAGATCAATCAGTTGGGCTGATCCAGACATTAGATGTGAGTTATATACCATGGACATCAACCCTAGAGCGTGCCATTTTGTTTGTGCAAATGCATGTCTGAACGGTTTGGTCTCTGAATCAAACACAATATATTCAATAGAAGCCGACTTATATCAACCTATACACGCTGAAAAGGCTGGAGATCTGCAACCTGGTAGATTCGTCGGGAACGTAGACATTATCCTCTCAAATCCTCCTTTCGTCGCCGTTCCCGTCGCAAATACGCCAAGTTTAGATCCTGCCCTTTACGCTGTCGGTGGTGGGCATGATGGAATGCATTTGGTCAGAGAAATTCTCAATAAATGTTTCATGTTCCTCTCGGAAGGAAGTGTACACCCACAGCTGCTCATGGTGACTGAGTTACCTAACGTTGAAACCAGTTGCAATCTGTTACACGCATTCTTGGATGCTGCTGCTGGTGTTCGGATAAATGTTGCTTATATAGAAGATGACGTTGAGGTAATGGAAGATTATGCCAGAGAGAGGGAAGAGGAGGCTGGGCAACAAATACCAGGCAGAAATTGGAATCCAGCAAGTGAAAGTTGTATCAAAAATAGAGCTCTTGTCTTGATCTCTATCTCAAAAGACGTCAACTGCAATACGGTTAAACATGGGCTGTTTTGTTTCAATGAGAAGGCAGACAGCTCGTTGTCGTGTGATAGTACTGATGAAGAGGATCAGTTTTTAACGGCAAAAGGTATCACATATGCTCGTGAACATCTCCTATAACTTAGTGACCGTCACATCTCATATATCTTAAAACCTAACTGTCTCCACATTCTCGGCAACATTGCCTTCGTCAATGCACTTAGTCCTTCCACAAAGTAGATCAGTCAAATCAGCATTCTCAGGCTCTCCGCAAGATCTCACCTTTGGCCTGCAGTCATTGCATACCAACACTAACATACGGCATCTACAGCACCTTGATTCATGCTCATCACATGGAGAAAAGCCGTTGTCATAATCATCATGTTTGTTACTGCATATGATGCATTGACCTACTACTGATACACGATCTGTGCTGCCGCTTGAACTTTTGCTTGTAATCCCATTTCCAATGACAGGATCTGTTCGTCGGGGGTCAAAGACAAAGTTCTTCCCACGATATAAACACTCCTTGTCATCGGTATCTCCATCACTTTGTTCAACCTTTGGTTCTACTGACTCACCATATGTCTCCAAATATTTCTGAATACCACCTTTTAGTTGGTATATAGCTGTGGGTTTCTTTTTGCCTTGCCAAGCACCAGAGTTGTTCTCTGAGAGTGCTCGCAAATATGTTCCTGCACGTTCGCATCTTACGCCACCCGTACAATACATATATATTTGCTTACCGGCAAGTGCTTCCGCTGCTTCCTCTGTATTCAAGGCCATCGGCAAGGAACTAAACTTTCTAGTATTTGGGAAGACTGTTGTCAGATTAGGC